>VDFB02167669.1:0-13663 GCA_007258455.2 Sequoia sempervirens
CCCTTTTGGGAATGGTTTCATTTCTACGCTCCTATCAAATGGATAAGGGCATGGGTTTTTTTGTGGTTTTGGTGTCTTTCCTGATTGAAGGTCAAGCACTTGTTGTGACAGAAATTTTATTTGTGCGGTGACATCCAATTGTGGATCAGGAGGTGGAATGAAGGTGTTCTGGGGGGGTGGAGTGGGTGTTTGAATGGGTGGAATGTTTGCTTGTTGTGCCATGTATGCTTTCAACAACGCTTGTTGTTGATCTTGTTGTTGTTGCGCTAATAGAGCTTGTTGTTGTGCTTGATGTTGTTGGTCCAGCAATGCTTGTTGTTGGTCAGCTAGGGCTTGTTGGGCTGCTTCTTGTTGCTCTTGGTATTGCTCTAGCAGCTTTCATTATAGAGTTGTTGGGCTTATTTGTTGTGCAAAATCTGCGCTTGTAAGCGCACTTTCGTGCTTAGGCATCTTGGAGGGCATCTTTTGCGGCAAGCGGCTTGTCGGCTTATTACGGCTTAATGCGGCTTAATGCGACATGCGGCAAGAAGCGGCTTATGCGCGGCTGTCGCGACATGCGGCAAGCTGACTTGTCGCGGCTTGTGCGGCTTGTGCAGCTCGTTGTTGTTGTTGCAACAAAGCTTGGGCTTGTGCTGCTTGTTGTGCTTGTTGTTGTTGCAGCAATGTTTGAGCTTGATTTTGCTGTGAAGCTTGAGAAGCGTGTGTGGCTATAGGCGCTTGCCGAATTGCTTGATATTGTTGGAGCAATTGTTGGTATGCTTTGAATGAAGCATTGTAATGGCTTACTTGGCTTGGTCGCAGTGGTGGTGGTGGTGGGATCGGAATTGTGTTGGAAGTTTGAGATGTGTTTAGAGCGATGGTGGGAGGTTGCGATGTAAGGGGTATGATGGGGGTAGTGGAAGTTTGAGGTATAGTGCATGTAGTGGTTGGAGTGAATGTGGTGATAGGTGCATTTTGGATGGGTGAAGCGATAGGAATGGTGGGACTAGGTGAAATGGTAGGAATGGTAGAGATGAGCGAAATAGTGGGTATTTGAGAGACCATATTTTGATTAGCTATCATGTGTTGGTTTGATGTGGATGGTGTGTTTGAAAGATGCGATGTACCCCCTTGGTTGGATGAATTGATTTGGATGGGGTGATTTATGTTAGGGAAAGGTGGAAATTTAGGTAAAGGGGGGATCCCTAAACCAAAATATGGTGTTGGCGTGGTGGGAGGTGTGAATGGTTTGAATGGTGGAAGATTTTCTTGTGCAAATGAAGAGACAAATCCATAAGGTCTCTCTATTTCGGACGAGCTTGCTTGTACCAAAGGTCTAGACACTTGCGTGTCAAGAGAAAATGATGTGGTGGTATGGTAAGGAACCTCAGATGTATCGATAAATCCAAGTGGGTTGTAAAGTGGGTTTTGATGCGTGTTGAAGAGGGTATCATCCTCATTGATAGTAGGTTCTATGGTGGTAATGGAAATGGTTGATTGTGGAAGGGTTTTTTGGTCATTTGGTACAAGAAGCTCATCCTCAATAGTGTTGAGAATTGATGGATTTATTTTAGCCATTGCGCGAAGAAACTTTTGCAGTTTTGGTTGTTTGAGCATCTCAAGAACTTCTTCCTCACTTAGTTCTGTTGGTGTGATGTCTTCCACCAAGACCGCTTTTTGTGGATCGTGTGTAGTGATAGTGAGGTCTGGAAGTGGTGTGTTTTGGATTTCTGGAATGTTTTGGCTTAGATCACTTGTGGTTGATGTTTCTTGATTTAACTCCATGTTCCTCTTGTGTTGTGATCTTGTTTGAACCATAAAAGAGCAAACTAGGATGTGTAAAAGATCAAAGATGTGAAGATGAAAGGTGTATGATATATGGGTGAGAATGGAAGTGTTGAATTTGTATTGAAAATCTTGATGTGATGCTAGGTACTTTGGGTTTGCTTTGATTGATGTTTAGACTTTGAATTCTGTCTTTTGAATGTTGATGTTTGAGCAAGGGATATCCCCAAGATGTTTGAATGATGATCTAAAAAAGATAACTAATGCTCATAAAGGATAATTTGATCTAGAAGTGAGAATAGGATGTGTCTACTCACAAGCTAACCAAAAGATAATCCAAATTAGTGATGGGAGAAGGATGCATCTATCCACCATTAATTTGAACAAAGTGATAATTCAACTAAGCATGTGCAAAAGGATTCATTCACACACAATTGAGTTGAACAAGTTTGATGTTTGATGTTTGAAGAATTCAAAGTCTCATGTTTGAAAGGTTTTGATGTCTACCAAAGGAGCCTAGCATAGTTGTGTCAAGATTTTCTCAAAATGTTGGTGAGATGTTTATGGTTGATGATGTTTTTGATGGATGAATGTTTGTTTGATCTTAGAATGACCCTAGTTTAGACTTTTGTTTAACAAGACCAAGGTATTGAAGAACATGTTATGCCCTAAGCAAGGTATCCAATCCCTTGAAACAATCTTGGATTTTGTGTGTAGTAAAATGAATATAAAGTGGGGTTGTCTCTTGAAGCATGTCTATAGAAATTAGCCAACAACTTTTCTCTAAAATCATATAACCTTTTGAGTCTTTGTTGATGTTGTTTTGGGCTAAGTTTCCTTTTCTTGGGTTTTTGTATCTTGATCTTGTGAGAAATCATTGAAAAGACATGTGTGGGGCTCAATTGCTTATCTTTGCTTTTAATGACTTCTTTTTACCAAATACACTTTCTTGATTATGTTTCAAACTAAAGATGTCCTATGTCAGAATTCCTTTTCTTCCCACAAAGTGTTGTGTGGGAGTTCCAAGAAATTGAGGCAAAGGGATTTCCTAGGTTAACCCTAGTTAGAGCAAATGACGATATAAATTCAAGTGATGAGAAACCTCTAAGGACATAATCCCAAGGGAAGGCAACAACACTTAAATTTGTCAAAAGGTATTTGCTCTATCAAAAGGGGTTTGAAATTTGCATGATCATGTTTAAGTGTTTGTTTGCAAAATGTTTTCGAATACCCACTGTGTTTTCAAACAAAGAATAACTACAAGCCCTATGGATGTGATAGACAATGTTTGTTGAGTCCCCACTTGGACAAGTCCAGCTACGACTACTTTTAGCGGATGGTTAGATGCTTGACCCCACCCGCTCCCTCCACCGCACTCACTTATACCTGGCAGCCAAGCATCAACAATTCATGAAACTCCCATGGCATGCTTTCCATCTCTACTAAAAGCCGTAATTGTGGGCTGTCATCCAATCGCTCTTGCACCAACAAACACAGATAAGTGTACCCTAACACATAGGTTCTAGTAAGGACTTTCCTCGGTTTCAGAGTTGACCTAACGCGGTGAGTCCCCTTCGATCCATCTTGTCGGAGCCAACCGCTATGATTATGGCGCTTAACCAAAAATCCTCATTTATATCCCGCGACCGAAATACTCTTGGCTTTAGAGGTTAACGGTTGAGTCGTCGCTGGTGAGTACTTTTCCCCAAGGCAGGCCCTCTAAGATAAACAAAAGCGAGCAAAGACACAATCCGTAACTCGATCGATCTTTGATGGCACAAAGAACGAGAATGTACGCGAAAATGCCCCTACTCACACTCGCACAAGATTGTTCAATTTTTAAGCCCCAAAATGAAGTGTTTCAAAGCAATAAAATGTGTTTTGAGTGTTTCTCTTGCACCCTAGATCGCACGAAGCGCAAGGGGAGAGGATACGCACTCAAAAGACAAAATAACACAATCAAGCACTTGTTCGTTTTAGCCTCAAAGCAATGATGACTTCATTTTAAGCACCAAAATCAAGTGTGAAGTTTGCCTTGTTCAATTTTAAACCAAAACGAAATCTAGTAAGTTTGTTCTAAGGTTCGTTTTAAGCCCTTTGCAATGAAAATGAAATTGTTCGTTTTAGCCCCAATTGAAAACTAATGTTCTAAAACGAAAAGGAAAACAATTTCGTGTAGTGTTGATTAAACACTTAAAGTGTTAAAGAACACATTGTGTTTTCAAAAAAAACATTTCCCTCCTTTCGTGAAGTAGTATTTATCAAAAAATCAAAGTGTTAAAAAACACATTGTGTTTTCAAACAAGAATCCTCCTCCTCTTTTGCTTTGCATCTTTTCGCCTTTGTTCGTTTGTACCTTCGCTTGTACCTTCGTTTGCTTTTGTACCTATAAACATTACAAAAATAAGTTATACATATATTTGCAAGATGATAAAAGAAACACAAGATATGCCAAATATTTTTTAGAAAATCTTGAACAAGGTTCATAAATTCTTTATGCAATATTATTGACCTCTAATAACAATCAAGCTTGCTCAAGTTTGTTGAAGGTGATCAAAACTAAATGTAAGCATCAAAGATAAATTGAAAGGATTTTGAAAAACCTCTACATGATAATTTCTGCCAAATATCTAACCATTATAAAGCGTTCAATTCCCCACCAAATTTGAATACCATTTGCAACTTTTCCAAAAGCCACCCCTATGTACTTCCAATGTCATAACAAAGCAGCTGTCTTAATTAATATAAGTTCAAAATCCACCAGCTTTCATCATTCGAGCTTTAAAGAGATGTCATTCGGAAAAATACAAAATAAATTCATTGATTGTATTAAATGTAAATGGCAAGCGTATCACAGAACTCAATATTTTTTGTCAGGGGGCAAAAGAAACTTTCAGACAAGGCGTACTGGCCGAACTTTGTTAGTTAAAAGCAACATTCAAAATAATGTATTTAGTGCACAAACAGTGAAAGGTTTTCTACTGCCATCACAGATTGAAAAGTCGCGCTGTCCAAAGAAACTTTCAACGAAATGTAATTGGCAGGGTGTACAGCCAACTAACGCTTCCTTTGACCAATCATCTTCCCTATGAAGCAGCCCAAGTCGTGCCAATCAAACTCTGTACCTTCAACATCAAATACAACATTAAAAATTCCTGCACTTTATTTCCTTTGTAACGTGAACCATGAACCATATTGACTCCACCTACCGAGTCATCATTACGATCAACCACTTCTGATGCACTAGACAAATACAGTGATTAAGACACATGCATATGACTCATACGAAGATGACTGATATTGATTACTAACTACAAACGTCTTGAGCAGGCAGATTTGTCAATGTTTTGCGTTGGCTTTTGTGATATATCAGGCGCAGAAAACAAATACAGCAATCAAAAGACATAAAGTGTGAATTATATGAATGTGACTCTTATTAACTGCCAACAAAACACGTCTTGATCAGGCAGGTGTACCATTTAAGGAGTTAAGTGAACACGTTTTCTACTGATAGATGACCTTTGCTGCAGTGTGAAGAGCTCATAAAGTGCGTGACTGATCAAAACATTAGTGCCAACATCATTTATTGTAATATAGGATTCATGTCATTGGATAAAAAGCAACAGATATTGTCATTTGGATAGAAAGCAACAAGCAGAACACGATTTCCTGACCACAGTTGTATCTCATATGCCAAACAAAGCAAATGCTAGAAACAATGGCCCAAAATGGTGGAAAGGCACAAAGCTGTGGCGACAGATATTATTATCATTTGATTGAGATATGTTCTCAGCAAAATATTCAAAGGTACTTGTATTAGACGTAACTTCTCAGCCAAACCAGTGACTTTGAAAGTGAAAGATTAAAATCCATGTGAACAACCCAAGGAAAACTTTTCATAGAAAGCGTGTGTGCAAAGATCAACCATGCAAGGCAAAAGTGGTAAAGGGAAATCCAAAATAGCAGGCAAACTAGTAGGCGTATGAGGAGGACAGCAAAAAACAAAACTTTCAATTAAATGCCTTTGGCAGGTGTAAAGACAAATTCATCAGCCCCTCTTGTATCTCCTCTGCCAGTGCGCAAATATAAGCTTTGGAATAGGGTGTGGATAGGCTTTTGGCAGATATGTACGCAAAAAATTCAATAGTTGGAAATGGCCTTGGCAGATATGTACGCAGAATGTGGACGCAGCAGCAAGGAATGAGAACTATCCACAATATGTCTCGAAGATTACAATCAGAGGGAACACAATCATTATAGGATATGCACAAAATAGTATTAAATGCAAATGGCAGATGTGAAGTTAGCAATCAGAAACTTTCAAATTAACGTATTCATGAAATAAAGTTTTCCAATCCCTGCAAATTTATGATTTTCCACAAGAGTTAGTTGCAAGTCTTTATCTCCAATATCATGTAAATGTTAGTAACATGTGTATTATAAACTCATGTGAGGTCTGAAAGTTAATCTAGAATGCAAACTAAGGATATATTTTCAGAAAACTAATCTAGAAACAACATCTTTAAGCATGAGACCACACAGCCCTCCTTCTAGCGCCATAATGTAGGCATCTTTTTCAAAATCTGCAAACAAACTACACTTCAAGCATGGGTTAGTGTTATGCAAACTCTACTAAAATGCCTCTATGAAATACCTTAGAAATGCTTCCAAATGCAGCAAATGATATTAAAAAGACCAAAGCATTATGAAAACAAAACCAAATTACCTATTCCATAGTTGGATTGGTGTCACATGTGTTAGTGACCCTTTCCCAATCCTTGATCAAAGCTCAAATTGTGTAAATGCAAATGGAGATGGTGAGTGATAATGAACAAGATAAAATCTCAAATGAAGAGAGTAACCTTGCAATAGATTGTGAAGGATTTGCTTGAGGATGATGCACCTATTTAAAGATTTTCAAAATGCCAAATGTTGAAGAGGGACCAATGTGGGATCAAAAACAAGCCAATGAATTGAGAACACTTGTCATCATGTGATTGATGGATGTATGTGCAAGATTTGGGAAGAGTGCCCAAGAGGGGGAAAATTTGAATTCAAATTTGCAATAAATTTTGAGAGGGGGACAAGAAAGAAGAGCAATAAATGCCCTGTTTGACTTGTCATGTTGAGAGAAAATGAGGTTTTAATAAATCAATAAAATTGATTTATTGTGCAAGTGGCTAGGTCTAGATAATGCAAGTGGGATGGGATTAGCCTTAGATTAGGATTAGATTAATTTAATGATGATTATGCTGATTTAATGCTGATTAATTGATTTGACTTTTTGGACTTTGGAAAATGATCTAAGATTTGATTTAAATGGCTTTTTGATTTATTTAATTAAGTGGATGATGCAAGATGAAGGTTGAATGCTAAGATTTATTTGATAAATGAACTTATTTAATGAATGGATGAAAGTGATGAATTTGCCTAGTGTAAGAGCTAATTTGACCGAATCTGATGAATGCATAATGTGAATTTTGCATGTCTGATTGCTACCACTTTTGAGGCAGTCCCAAAAGAAACTCAGCAAAAGACTAAGCAACTAGAGAAAGAAAGTTCCTTCGAATAGCTCTATAAGAGTTGGGAATGCCTTGCCTCTAACTAGTTGTGTTAGCCTTGTATATGTTACTTTCTTTTGTAGTGTGGTAATATGTAGGTTGATACTAGAATAGTGTGGGTTGGAGTATGAAACTCTAAATAAAAATAATTTGTAACAGTTTTTATGAAGTTGTATTTCTCTGGAGGTTGAGATTTTGTAAGGCTCTTGAAGCCACATCTCTTGTAATTTGGAAAGGAGAATACTTTGTAACTTCTTATTGCAAGTTTTTAAGGAATTGTACCTGTAGATTTCAAGTGCAAAGCTTTGGTTGAAGAACACTTTTCAATTAAAGAGTTGTCGAGAACGATCAATAGTGACCTTGCATGTTCTTAGCTTGAAGACTCAGTCGAGGCCTTTTTGAGGATAAATCTAAACTCAGTTGGAGTTCTTGAAGGATTTTATCAATGACCTTGTTGCTTCATATGAACGGGACCCGAGCTATATGGTGGAGCCTTGAATTAGCTATTCTAATGTATAGGAATATTTTAGGTTGAGGCACAGATGCCATGCTCAAGCAGTTGGACAAACGACATAAGCGTGCTAGAAAATATGGCGAGAGATGCAAAATGTGAACTACCCCATGAGAAGCACTAACAGATAGGTTTATCATACTCAGTTTTCTTCTTGCTTTGGGAATACTAAGTTCCATTTTCAACTGCATTGTGTTGAGTTGTGAACTCTACATTTCCGAAGTGTAAGACCTCAACAAGAAAAGATGGCAGTGTGTACGTCCTAGTGTTGAGAGTGTGGTGAATGGCAAGATGCAGAATGGGAGATGATTTGAAGAAACTGTAAACTTTTGGAGGACCAAAAGTTCTTCAATGGGGAGGTTTGATCCAAGTGGATCTTCAGAACCTAAAAATTGGAGTGTTCCAATTTCTCTCGAAAGCGATGCCATTATAGAGAGCTCGACAAACTAAATTCGGCACAACTTGAACAGGAAAAAAAGGAGTCTGTTTGTTGAGGTTATGTGCAGTCAAAGATTTGGTCAAAGATTGGTCAACTCAAGTACCAAGGATGAGGAAAAGGTGAAAAAATTCATTGTCACAAAATTTGGTAAAAATGGTATCATCGTGCAGGTCTTGTTGTCACAATTCCAATGGCATTCATTTTGCACAAATCAGAGCTCGTATGTGTGAGATATGGAAGGTCAAAGTTCATGGTTGACTAGGTTGACTTGTAGGTACAATGTTGACGTCATCATGACATCATTGTGCTGACTTGGCGGGTGAGTCATCATATGAATGATGACGTGGACCAATAGTGTCTTGACATGTGGCAGGCCATATGAGTGACTAAGCAGTTACGTGGTAGTATAGTCATTGATGACTTCAACAAGGTCGGTGAATCAGGTGTTGACATGTGTCAGCTGTACAATGATGTGGAAGGTGGCTCAAATGACATGGCAGGTGACATGGATTATAATTTGGTGTGGATCAATCACAAGATGACATGTGGTAGTGTGTTGGCATGGTGACTGGACGCTGACTGGGAGTCTCCAGCGAATTGCCTCTAGACATGTGGCATCTCCTAAGTCTGACATGTGGCGGGCTCTCATCTCTCCTCCATCACCATTACAATGTCTTTGAAAATAAGGTTGGAGGGGTTCGACCCCCTGACCTACTCCGCAACAACCAACACACTTACCATTTGGCTACACTAATCGCTCAACTATTTATTAGTTGGAGTTGGATTTTGTTAAGTGTCCGTTGAAATTGGAGAAATAAAAATAGTCGGTTGGGAGTTGAACCCCTAATCGACGGGAACCAAAAACAATAAGCACCACTAGACCACCAATGCCTTGAAAAGTATATTTGGCAGGGGTTTTATTTGGTTAAGAGTTAGGGCTGAGGCCTAACCAAATAACCCAAAAATGGGTATTTTGTTGGAAACAAAATAAAAAAACCCTGAAAACAAACACAAACAACCCAAGCTCGAAGATATAACAAAAAGGGGGGTTTGTTAATTATTATTTAAAAATGAGGGGATTGGTTTTATTTTTTTCCATATAAGGGTGATTTTTCAAATTTTATGCTTTTCTACCATACTTGGAAAATTTCACATATAAAAAGGGGTGAGTAGGCCAAGTGAAATCCATCACATTCGAAGTTGATCATTCTCCATTGTATCCTACTCTCTATCCCATTCTCTTGGCCTTGAGAGCCTTTTGTGAGAGAATTTGAGAGGGAATTAGGAGAATTTGAGTTGTGAGGTAATGATGTTTTGACCTTGTAGTAGATCCTTTAGGCAGAGTCAGTTTTCTTACTCTTTGTTAATCATCCCTAGCTGTGAGAGATTTTGAGAGGGGTTTGAGTGAGAGACTTTTTGGGACTTTGTGGATAGGCTACATATATTGTAAAGCAGTGTTGCAAGAGGCTCCATTGGAGATTGTACTGCCAGTTCAGAACATTTCAATAAATTGGTTACTCAGTTGAGCTTGACTCGGAGACATAGTCCACTTAGACAAACTTCGTAATCAAATTGGTGTCTTCTTTTTTCTCTTTGGTTCTATGTTTTTAATTCTCTCTGTTAATGTTCTTGCTACTCTATTGTTGATGTCTTTATGCCTTTGTGCACAATCACTTAGCAATATTTGTCATAGATCCCTTTTGCTTTACGGATCAGATAATATATTAACATCCACAAAATTCAATTAAAAAAAATCATGCTTAAAATCTATTTATTTCTATATTTAAAATATTTTTTGATGATTCAAATGTTTCACAAAGCAGAAATATAGGAACTATGCATTCTTAGATTTACGGATCTAAAAATATTTTTCTAGAGTTGAAACTTGTGCGATCAACCCTAACTAAATATAACTACAATCTAAACTGAGACTAACTAAAAGTTATACTAATTCTTGAACATAGGTTGTCATTAATGTCAAAGGTTATTAGTAATATTAGAAGTTTAGTTTGATATGTGTTGGTAGGATTCAAAATCAAGAAATATACATTATTATTTATTAAGGAGTGTGTGTGTATGACTGTTGTATGTTTGCAATATCATGTATTCACTATGACAATAGTGGTTTGAAAGATTGTATCAATGTGTTTCAGTTTAGTACTCAGGGTATAGAGATTTCTCTAGCAATATAATTATGATCAACATTTCTTTCAAAATGCAATTTTGCTCTGCGGGTTTAGAGGAGAGTATGTCTACACTAGTTCTATCAGATTCCTAAGGTTTTGGAGGATATGTTCAACATGAAAAAAGATTGAAGTGATAGAAGGTGAAATTTGTGTCTATTTATCAACCAGTTGAAGTTCAAGGCATGTGAAATAACAACTAGTATCATGCAAAATTCAAATATTGTGTATGGTGTTAAGATGGGACTGATTAAGGTTCATGTGGTAGCACACAATATCATGTTCTTTTAGCAATAAGAATTTTTTTTGGACTGACCTATTACATGTTTCATGTATTTTAAATTTAGGTCCATCTTATGTCATCTTGGCTATTTGCAGATCCTTGGCCGACATAGAAGAGAGTTTATGTAATATCATGTATATATTTCAAATATTCAAATGCATTATAAGTATCTAAGTATGACTACGTGAATTAGAATTATACATGTGTGAAGAAGAGTTGGTCACTACTGCAAATTGAAGAGAAAGTGGTGAAGATAAAAGGTTTTAGTGTGTGCACCTATATTAGAATATCATTACTAGTGATGAAGAGTGTCAATTGTGACTTTAGTATATGTATGTATTTTATTGAAGATTTGAAAGATTTATCATTGTAATCTAGTAGGACTAGTGTTCTACCTGATGTATTGTTTATGTTGGGGATTGGTGTCTCCAATAGGTTGGTGCCTACAAGTACATCAGGGGATTGATGTCTCTGATAGGTTGGTGCCTACTTCAATGTGTATAATTCACTTGTACATTTCTCCATTGTGAGGTTGGATTTGGACAGTAGATCTAAGCAACTATTCTCACCATGGTTTTTCCCATGTTAGGTTTC
This sequence comes from Sequoia sempervirens, assembly GCA_007258455.2. NCBI lineage: Eukaryota > Viridiplantae > Streptophyta > Pinopsida > Cupressales > Cupressaceae > Sequoia > Sequoia sempervirens. Next base: position 11,336 of record VDFB02167669.1, read on the forward strand.
TATGTATATCTGGTGTTCACTTGTGTGTGCTTTATGCTTTTATGTCTTGTTTATTTATGTGGGGTTTCTTGTGAAGAATTATATACTTTGATAACTATAGAAAAAGTCAAGAAATTTGAGTTAATTAGATCTACTGATCCCCCCTCTTAGTAGATTGTGTGCCCTTCAATTGGCATCAAAGCCAATTTCCATTAAAGAAGCCTAATAGTTTAAAGTAAGTCTGGGATGGCATTGGAAGGATTCTGTAGAAATAAAGCACCATTTTTTTATGGATCCAATTTTTCATTTTGGAAAGTTAGGATGGAGTCCTATTTGATGGCTTTGGGAATGGACATTTGGATGTCAATTGTAGAAGTATACAAGCCTCCTAAAAACCCTCCTAGGGATTAGGTCACAAAGAGGGATTGTGAACTCAATGCTAAGACAAGGAATGCTATTTTATGTGGATTAACTAATTCTAAATTTGTGAAAGTCATGTAGTGCAAAAAAACAAAGGACATATGGGAAAAATTGTAGACAATCTATGAAGGTGATGATAAAGTCAAAGAGGCAAAGTTGTAAACTTACAGAGCTCATTTTGAAGATGTGAAGATGAGAGAAGATGAGAATATTGCTACATTCCTAGTCTAGTTTGATGAAGTTGTCAAATCTATTTGAGGTCTTGGTGAGAACTTGAAAGAGAATAATGTTGTGAAAAAGGTACTCAGATCTCTCTTTAGAAGGTTTGATTCTAAAGTCTCTGCTATTGAAGAAGCTAAGGATCTGAATGCTTTTAAGTTGACTAAATTGCATGGAATTTTAATTGTATTTGAGATGAGATTTGAAACTGAAGAATCTATAAGGAAAGAGGCTACTTTCAAAGTTTTTAAGAAGCAAGTTGATCGAGATTCTGATATTGGATTGAATTTCAAAGAAGATTTTTTTTTTAGGAAGCTACAAAGAGGTTCTGGTAAGTACAAAGGCAAGTTACCTTTCAAGTGTTTTAATTGTGATGAAGTAGGACATTTTATGGCTAAGTTTCCCCATAAGAATTTTAACAATGTTAAGCAAAAGAATGGAAAGAAATCATTTCAAAGAAGGCATAAAGGTCAAAGAAAACATAAGAGATTCTAAACCAATGAGGAAGAAGACTTCTCTAGTAAAGAAGAAGACAAAGATATCTTTGAAGATGAAAAAGAAAAGGTTGTATTTATGGATTTTGGGACTATTGAAGGAGATGCAAAAATAATTTTAGAAACCATGAAGATGAGGTAGATCTCATGGAAGAATTGATTTGTGTTGGAAAAGAAATCAAAAGGATGGAGAATAGAAATGTAGAAGTAAAGGCTAAAGAAAAGTTATCTCAAGATTTGAAGAAAGTGGAAAAGATAATTATTGATTTGAAGACCCAGACAAAAGAAGCAAAAAATATAGAAGTTTTGACAAAAAAGTTGTTATTAAGAGATAAGGACTGTGAGAAGTTGGAAGCATAAATTGTGATAGTAAGAAAATAGCTTGAGAAAGTGAATTAGTAGTTGTAGATGAAGTTTGGAAGAGTACTGAAACCCTAAGTTAGATTTTGGAAATTTAGAGAGCTCCACATGTCAAAATTAGAATAGGTTTTGGTGATTAGAAGAATAAGGTAGCAAAATAGTCAATGGAGACTGCTAAGGCAAGTCCAAAAGTGACAAGCTCCAAAAGTTCAAAATTTGAAAGAACCATGGAAAGTGATGAAAGCGTGATATAGAATGATGGATTTATTCAAGTGTAGAACAAGAGAAGAAGATCTTAAATACAAGGATTCAACATTAGGTTCAATTGTCCTTTCTTTGGTTATTGTTTCAATTGTAATAATTTTGGTCATAAAGTTGTGGACTATAGAAAATCTATGATAAGAAGTAATAATTCATTTGCACCTTTATACTATTTTAATATCATTTTCTATAAGTGCAACAATTTTAGACACATTGATGTAGCCTATTATGGTCTAAAGTTGGCACAAGTAAAAGGTTACAAGAAAGTATGGCTTGAGGGGGATTCTCTCAATATTATTAATAATTTGAAGAATTGTGTTACCCCTTCATGGACTATTGAATCTTTAATTAGGGATGCTATTGATATTCTTAAATCCTTCGATGAGTATTATGTTTCTCATATTTTGAGAGAAGGAAATGGGTTAGTTGATGTTTTTGCTAATCTAGGAGTTAGGGATGTTAGAGAATGGGGTGTGAATGACCCCCTCCTTATGGAGGCATTTGCTTGTATTAATCATGATTGCCAAATTTAAATTGGTTGATGATTTTTTAAGGCTTGGAGCATGCATGACTATCTTCATGTGGCAAGTTATTA
>VDFB02167670.1:0-25669 GCA_007258455.2 Sequoia sempervirens
TAGAAATTGTTAAATTCTAGAATAGGTAATACCACATCAAGGTGGGGTTTTAGAAGACATACCTTGTGAAACACCTTTGAGACAAATTACTGAGGTCACTTTTGAGTAGTCATTCTCATGCACTTCAAATTAGCATCACCAATATTGACTATTGGAATGCTAAGATTTGAAGTCATTTTTGAAAAAAGACCAAATGCAAGAAAAACAAAAAAGTCCGCCAAACACTAAGTACCTATACAATTTCCTCCTCGAATAAAGAGCAAAATGACTTCAACATTTTACTACCAAAAACTGTTTGATAATGCTTGTAATTTTGCCATTTCCATGGGCTTGCATGGCCTTCATGCCATTTGATCATTTCGGTGACAAGGTGTATGGTTCAAAGATGATTTTGTTATGTTTGATTACTAACAAGGTGTCTTGATCATAGATGATTATCCTCCATATTGATTATAGACAGACTTTAACCCTTCGACAATTAGAACTGTCGGTCTAATGCAGGAAGTGTAACTGAATTAGAGATTATTATGCTCTGATGGGCTGCCAACTTCAGCCCTTAGCCAGCATGGATGATGTGGGAAGTGTTCAAGGCTCCAGCTGCTAGAAAAAAAGGAAAAAGTTAGTGGAAAACAACTATAGGAAAAATCTTGGCTCGTCAATAAATTTGAGCATACAATGAATTTCATAATTATGCACTTGATATAAATTTTGCCTTTTGGCGATGGAAGATTCCTTCCAACCCCTAATTCAGCGATTGCAAAAGAGAAATTCAAAATTATATAATTTACACCATGCAACTCCTTTGTAAGGTTATAAGAGGATGATTTGGAATCTCGAAATAGTGATGAAGAAAATGAGTATTTGGGATTTGGCCATACCATGTCCCTTTCAAATATGATGTAAGGGAGTGCTAAAAGCCCATCACAGATTATCTGGTTTCGATGGCTTTCCAAATATTTATAACCAATCTTTTTATCCATTGAGAACAAATTACATTTCAACCTACATTTAAAATTTAATTGGCTATCATTTTTGTGATATAACAATATAAATTCTAAATAGGACTAGAAAACTATTTAGGTGTCCATATTTACCTGGGGTTTATGATACTAGGCTTATGGTAATGATTACATCATTCCTCTCTCTCGAATATCTCATGTTTGTCCTACTTGCCTCTATGGCTGTTCTGTAATGGGTCCGGGCCCTTTTCCCGTGTTTTCCTAATCAAAACAATTGCAACGGATCCAACACCAACTAAAGATTAACTCTAAGAATTAGCAAATGGATAACACCATGGAGTCTAGATACAAAGGACTGAAAAGGGTATATCATCAAAGGCAAGCCCGTCATCAACTAGAGCTCTAATGACTCTAATCACGGATTATTTCTCATTCAACATGCCAGGAAGTAGAAATCTTCATCCAGCTCTTCGTTACAAAGGGTTCAGAAAAATCAGGAGGCAACATGTAATGCTTCCTTATGGACAGCAGAGGACTTCAGAATGTCTAGGATGAAGATACAAAGCAGACTAGTAACCATCTCCTCTATGATGAAATAAGGACTAGACCTAGGGCTTATAGAGCAATGAAAATCCAACCTAGGATTGACCGAGAGTCTCAGACTGAAGCTTCACAGAAGTATTGTGTGCCTTGGTCTCAAGTCATGGTTGGGGTAGTGATTAGAATATTGTTGTGCTTTGCATGTGGCAATTCCATGAATAGCAGCAGTTCATTAACCACTTGCAAGCAGAAGACAATCTTCATACTTGGCCAAAAGAAAAGGGCATCCAAGTGCAAGAATTTGCATGATGTGAGAAGAAAGAATGACAATTGTGCCCAGTGAACGTGGTCTCTAATTTTGACGTCCTAAACACCAGCACTGATCCTTTTTCTCTGCCTAAACTAATTTTCTGTTGTTCAAGCAGTCTAATTTATACCGTTATCATAGCCGAATGTTCTAATTCACTATCTCTAGGTCTGAAAATCAGATGGATCCTCCACTCTGTAGTTGAGAAGATTCCAGTTTTTAATGTAAAACAAGGAATTGGAGGATAAGACGGCATAAATTTGTTCTCAAATGCAAGAATGTAATTCAATTATATACAAATCTCATCAAACATAGTGTACTTATATATAAAACACTACTGAAGCTTTAAAAAGGAATTAGAATGTTTTTTTCTTTGGTAGCCAGTTTAACTTAAAACAGACTAAGCTTTTACATTGCAATTTCATGCTGTTTATATATATAATGAATGAAATTGTGTATATTAGCACAGTTGGGTTTAAATAATCCGCCACTGCTCTTAAATTAATTTACCATTACTGGCTTAGGAAGAAAGATAACAAAATCAACAACCCTTCCCTATTTCTCGTGTATGCCACATTTATCTATGGTTACTTCTTATAATAATATACTGAATATAAAAGAAATTCTATTTTAGAAAATTACACGAATGTCAATCTCATATAATGTTTCCAAACCTATTTGAGATTTAGAAGCTGTTAAAGCCTAAAGTACCACATAGTCAGCCCCTTGTAAAGTTAAATAAAAAAATAAACACTAGTTTCAGTGTACATAAACTAACATTTCAGCAACTGATATCATGATGAAATGTCCCCATTCGCTGCAAGTGAGGCAACCTGGTTTTCATCTCCCATCTGCGTCTCATGGCTCTCTTCCCTTCCATCATTCTGATTCTGTGACATGTAAGAATACATTCAAAGGAAAACAGTTAAATTGCACATCAAATTTGATATATACATTAGACAGAATATTGGATGAAGCAAGGTCCATTTGTTGCACATAACTTGGAACAAAAAGCACTTCATAAAATATTAGAAAAACTAAAACCTCTCTCATATCACTCCAGTATAGTAATAAAGTTTTTTTATTTTGAAGTTATTATTTTTTTTGCAATAACTTAAATCACTAGCAACAAGAAACATTTTATGTATAGCTTCAAAGACAATTTAGCAGTTACAAAAGCAAACACAAAATACCTGCTCATGTGAGCTCAGAGCTTGGTGCTGGCTTCCCATGGATGAAGGGTTTTTTGAAAGATCCCTCAGAACACCCTTCAAAAATAAAAAAGTTGAACTTTCATGTCTCATACACAATACAAAACAAACAGATAAAAGAGAATTGCAGTAACTCGGCAATTTTTTAATTTTGAATGTTTATGTAGAGGTTGTTCTCATGTCCCTCCTGCTGTTATGCATACTTATGCTACTTAGACATCTGATTGCAATCCTATCGACCATTTTTAATACCTGAAAGCTATCAAATCCTTTCTTTAGGTTCAACCATAGAATAAATTTGCAGAGTAAACTGTTTAAGAAATTTAAAAGTGATAGTAGACCTCAAGAATAATACTAGTTATCAACAACTGGAGACACTACCTTATTGGCCCACATCAGACCACATGCATTGCAAAGTGACCTTGGTCCTGCCGGTCCACGACGCATCATTGGAGTAGATCTTTCCCCAATGCCACAGTGAAGGCATCTGTGAGACATAAGATTTCCAACAAAAACTAGACAATTAGTTTTTAACTTTTATCTCATTCCCTCTTTTGTAAATTCAACCAGCTATTTGAAGTTAACATTAGTCTACTTCTTTAAAGCTTTAACTCATTCTGATAAATAAATGCATATTTCAAAGAAGAATAGGCTTCAAACATTATGATATGTTCCACAGCAATTTGGGGATGGGGCAGGGACAGAGCCAGCAATCTGGTGGCGCTTTTAGGGGACTATATATGTATATATGGAAACTCAAAGTTTTACAAGTTTAGCTATTTAGGACATTCATTCAAGTCATTCAGGTATAGTCATTGATATAAGGTATCAAATTCAATGTTCAATGTAACATGTTCGTTGATTCAACTATAGCAGCAATAAAATTAGAAATTTCTGATTCACTGTTCAATGTTTTCAGTACAACAAAAGGCCCAAAGGCTACAAAAATCACAAATGAAACTGTTATGAGTCGGATGACAATATACATTTCTTACAACTGTATATTCTCATTTGACATATGCATGATTTCACTTTACAACTGCATGTAATCACTCAGCAGTTGTACGCTTTCATTCTATAGCTGTATGAAGTCATTCAAAAATTCTACACTTTCTTTCTACATCTGTATGCAATCATACACTTGCTCTTTATACACTAGTATATATTTTTGTTCCAAAAAATTGCTGATCACTGGGGGATATGTCTGACAATCCCTGTGATGATGGAGGGATGTCTTGGACATCCCCAACTGTCCCGGTAATGGTAGGCCCCCATGGAAGATTCCCAACTTCCCCATTGATAGGGGATGGCTATGGGACATCCCCTTCCATGGTGCTGTCCCGGGGATACCAGGGATGAAGGGAACACAAATTTGATGGACGTGAGGGGTGGAAATGGGTGTCATTGGGAGGGACAGCAGTGTGGGACAAGTTCTTGTGTTATGCTGATATTAAGTCCTGTCCCTGTAACTACATCCATTATGACAACGATTTTCCAGGAATTTTATTAAGATACTGTGTTTCCATGGCTTAAATTACCTTTATCGGATCCTCCACAATAAGTTCATACAAATTTAGCGAGAATACACTTCCATTGCAGACTCCTACATGAACATAGCTCATCCTTTAACTGTTATTAATGTTTTTACATACCCTTTGCTTGTACCCAAGCCAATGTATTCAACTAATTTGATATCAAAAATGGCTTTCCTTTTGATAATCTGATGGCTTAATCTCTTCAATTGCCGTTTGCTGTGTGTTTACTGGACAATAACATATCACAATCCTTACCATCTAAGATTCAGTTTATACAATAATTATTTTGAACTTCAGTTTGCGGACCAGTGAATTCATTGTGTAGGTTGAACTTGTTTAGCCCCTGTAGACTTCATAAACTTGGATGCAGGAACTAAAAAGAAACTCCTTTGAACCCTGGTCAACACTAACTTCACCTAGCTGGACTCCTCCCCAACATAGTCACCAATGTCCAATGGGTACATTTCAATACCTGTAGAAAAATCTTAAAAAGCTTGTAGCACCATCAAAACCCCTCATACATATTAAATCATCACCTTATCCACAATAATCTTAGGGGCTCTCCATATACACCTTACCATCTAATATTCAATTTATACAATAACATATCACAATCCTTAACTGTTTCAAACTTCAGCTTGCTGATCCATTAAGCCATTGTATAAGTTCAACTTGTTTAGCCCCTGTAAACTAAATGAATTTGGATGCAGGAACTCCAAACAAACTCCTGCCTTTGGACCCTGGTCAACACTGACTTCACCTAGCTGGACTCCTCCCCTCCAACATAGTCGGCAAGGTCCAACAGTTACATTTTAATACCTATAGAAAAATCTTAAGAATCTTGTAGCACTGTCAAAACCCCTTGTACATATTACATCATCACCTTATCCACAATAATCTTGGGAGCTCTCCAGATATACCTTAACATCCAGAAAGCAATAAATGATAGTTCAGCAAGCAAATTGTGTACACTTGTATTAATTTCTTATTTTTCAATGAAATGGACCAGCTATCACTCAAACCTAAGACATTCAACTGGAACTGCCTGTAACTCGATAACTAAACCACCTTGAACTGTTTCAAGCTTTCAAGAAATGGGGATTCCATCACCATAATCTGTTTTAGATTATACGTATCTTTTGAAAACTTGTGTATATATCATAAGATTGATTGACCACGTTGTTAGTCAAAAACTCATATAATGTAACTCTGTATCAATTAATCTGTTAGGTAGACCAGCCAGGACTCAAACCTAAAACATTCAGTGAAGAATTAGACTAGCAATTAGTGTGTTCTATTTATTGTTCATAGAACTAGACCAGCTAGCCTAGGACTCAAACTTTGGATTATCTGATCAGCATTGCTGCCACTCTAGCACTTATTAGACTAGCGATTAGTGTTCTATTGTTCATAGAACTAGACAATTTTGTGGAATCATGTTCCATATAGGGCTAGTCTAATTCCTCCCTTGGAAACTTGTGCAATTCAATGTCTTGTACCTAGACAAGTGTTGATCCTTGGGCAGCTATGATAGAGCTTGAGGAATCTGTTGTCAACGACCAACAAAATGTTAAGGAAGCTTGATTCAATGGCATCCTCTGGTGTTATGAAGATGAAACTCCCACTCTAGTGTGTAGATGTGCTTTTTGACATTCACTCATGTCTGGGCTTGGGAGTGCACTTTTGATCTAATTTTTCAATGGCATTTTAATCCCTTTGTAATTTCAGAGCCATATTTCACTTATGAGCACTTTTGACATGTTCGCTACTCGACATTTTGACATTTAAGTTACAAGCGAGGGAAAACTTCTTAGAGTCAACCTTTTTATCTAATTTCACTAACACCTAAGACATCTTAGGTGCCCCTAGTAAAATGTCAAGTCACTTTTTCATTCTATTTCTGCAATAACAATTGCCACTTAAGTGAAAAGAGGCTTTTTGGTCACTTAAGAGATCTATGTTTTTGTTGAGATTGAAAAATGCAAGCTCTTTATAACTTAAGTTAATTTTTGAGTTGCAACATGACAACAAACCCCCTTGGGACATGCCCAAGATGTTTGGCTATGCTCCACGAGGGGGCCCAGCGTCCTGACTGTTTCTGCGTTTTGGTTCGTTGCCTGAAAGCGAGAAGGGCCGAGGGAGGGCGACTAGAAGCGTCCTGGCGTCCCCTTTCCCTCGATGCCGTCTTCTAGGGGACTTTTGGCAAAAGGTAGGGGACGTAGGGTACTTCTAGAAGTACCCGAAACTTCCCAGCCGTCCCCCATCCGTACCGGTACTTCTAGAAGTACCTTATGGCCCAGCAACAAAAAAAATACATTTTTATAAAAAATTAAAGTTTTTTAAAATGAAAAAAAGGCATGGGTGGGCCCACAAGGGACGCCCCATGCCTCTTAACCTAATTTATGCCTTATATATGCCCTAAAATAGTTTACATAAAATATAATAAACTTTAAAATGGCATTCATACATTGATCTGATTATCAAATTCTGAGTTTCATTTCCTTAAATTTTACTGTCATAAAATGTTACAATATAGCTACAGCCTTACACATATTCAAACTGGAAACTAATATGGACAGATTTGCATATATATGATGCTGAGAATGGGCTACAGCAGTGAGGAAACTACAGATAACTAACTGATTGAATAACAGCAGCAACAACAATTTACAGATAATTATATATCTCAGACCAGACCTGGAATAAGCTCACGCCTGGGCCAAATAGTCACTGGAATCTCCTTGCAAATGAGTGCAGGTCTGAGTAATCTTCATGCCAAGGTATATCCCACTCCAGGTGACCAATATTCAAGCTAACTGGGCACAGATATTCACTCACAGCCACTGTGAAAGGATCCATGTCTGCTCACTGTTCTGAACTACGAGCTCACGTTGATATTAGAAACCTCTTCAAACCCAGTTGCTATGCCCAATATAGTAAAATGAGAAAAAGAAACTCATTTTTACATTTGGCTTGTGAAGTGAAGGAGAGCAAAAGAAGAGCATCTGAGTGAAGGATTGCCAAACTAGTTAGTATCGTCAGACTCCAGCCTTACGTTGGGATGTTAATCCCAAAGATGCTATGCAGATTGAGGAGAATGCACATGAGGGATTGGTTGGGGTTCCATTGGTTGAGGCAGATCCTTCTATTGACATGGACACTGACACTAACTTAGACTCGAGCTCTAATGGCGAGGGCGATGCTGATTTAGACCTACCTTATGCTGATTAGGGACCTTGGACAGCGATATATTTTCTTAGTTTTATGTTTAGCATGTCATTTCATAGTTGAGACTTAGAGCCTTTGGGCATTTTGGTTATAATTATCAGACTTTTATATGATACGTGTGCACATTGATAATGAAAAGCATTTGAATTTTGTTAATTTGTTTGTCGATTCTCATGTGAAATCTCAATTCAAGTCTAATGATATGTATTAAGCTTATACAAATGTCTAGAATGAATGCTTTATCAATGTTATGCTATGAACATTTGAAATTTCTATATATTTTTAAAAATTCCCTATTTTTTATCAGCCGTCCCCTAAAAAATGACCCAAAAGTACCCCGTGCGAGGCTTCGTCCAGCCGTAGCGGGTGCTCCGTCCCCGAAACCCAGGTAGACATAGGTTTTTAAGTCATTTTAATGTGATTTTGGCTCTTTGGCATTGTAGCGTCGAAAATTATCACCATTGACAATTTCACACTAGGTTTTGCTCCCCCCTATGTGCTTGGACCTAATTATACATTAATTGCTCATTATTATAAACACCCTCAAAAAATCAAACATGGGAATTCAAACTAGGCATTTAATATTTTGCCCCCGACACTTTCGATACCTAAAAAGCAAGAATCCAATCTAGGGAACCCTATACCCTAGACTTCCTATTTTGGCTGCAAATTTAAATATGTCGGTGTCGGTAATTTATTATTTGAAATTCAAATTTTAATTGTCGGCTATCGAGATTTAATTTTCAGGAAATTAGAAGAATTGCATACAAATACATAGTATTTTCACCATTTGAAGGAACAAGCAATTTTGGAGAGCACTTATTATACTTCAAAAATCAATTCAAGAGCAATCAAGAGCAAAATTATCCAAATTATTGCAGCATTTTGTCATTCAAGCATTATGTCAAGTTTTATGTGAGTTTTGTTCATTTTTTGCATGTATTTTGTTTTTAAGCACTAGCACTTGTAGGTATTCAAATCAACTCAAGTCAAGCAACAATTGACCCTTGAAGGTGATGAGTATGACTTCAATCCATCAAGGAGATCAGATATGAAGTGGTGAGTTGCAGCAAGTTGTCAATTCATTACTTGTTTATCAATTAGCCTCTATCCATCCAAGGATAAGCTCTCTTTTGTCATCAAATTTGCCATCGTGGAGGTAGAAATACCAACACGGGGTTTGACTTAGGCAAGCCCCTATATGGCACAACTCTTTCCCTCTTTTCATGTGTTCAGGTTGTAGATCTAAAGCGAATTGGAAGAAGATTGAAGGCTATTTATTCATTCTTGCACTTAAGCCCTACAAGTTGACAAGTCACGGAATTTGCATTTTCTCATCAACAAATGAAGTTCCGACAACTACTCCCAAAAGTCAAAAGCCGCAGACTGGTGACCTCTGGCTTGTACTTTCAGATCTGGTGAAAAAGGAGGATAGTCTAAGGCATACTGCACCCTAGACCAGCTAGATCTGCATCAAATTTTAATACCAAGTTCTTTTGTGTCTGCCTTTTGCATTTCTGGATTCAATTTTTGTCTGTTTGCATTCAGTTTCTCAAAAGTAGTAATAGAACGCTGCATTTTCACATTAGCCCTAGTTACATCATTGCATCATATCAAATTCAAACTATCCAAGCATTCTCGCCACCACCAAACAAAGGGATTAGAACCTGATCCATCGTTCTGGCTCTTCCTACAAGATTTGTAGCCAAGTGGGGTTTTATGATCATTTCAAATCCGTTCCATTCAAGTTGGGAAGAGTGTGATTTATAACCTAGATCCCTTTTCCCAACCAAACAGGCATGACTTTTTTTTGTCCTTTGACAAATTTTGGATCACATGTATGCCTTTGCCAAGCTTGAAACCACCCCTAGTTACCTTTGCTTTGTCAAAACATGCCTCGAAAGCAATATTGTTCATTTGCCTACCTCTAGACTATACTACTCTTTCTTATACCTTAGCTAACGTGTCCACCTTATCCAACATGCTTGTAAATCTCCTACTAGAATTGTCAATGACAACATTGGTAACTATTCAGCGAATTTCAAGCAAGAAATTTGAAATTTTCCTAATTTCAAACATTTACATAAAATTCGGCAAAAAAATTGTATGGAAAAAAGCGCATGTTTGTCATCAAAATATACAATGTTATACTATTTTGATAACTTTGTGGATATATTACTTATATTTTTTTAAAAAAATCTTATATAAGGCGAATTCAATGCCAAATTTTTTACCCTTGTTGAATTTCATCTAAATTTTGTTATTGCCAAATTTGAACCTTGTGACTTAGACTACGGGTGAAAATGACTCAAAAACATCTTGCAAGCAACAAACAAAAAGTTTTATGCTTAGAATTTGACTCAAGACAAAAAGGAAAAAAAATTATGGGTACAACACCATCCATAATTCATTCAATTTTCATGTATCTCAGTAGACTTCTCTAAGATTGACTTGTGTTTGGGGTACCATCAGATAAGGGTGAGAGATGAGGATGTGCATAAGATGACTTTCAGGTGTCACTATGGGTACTATGAGTTTTTGGTCATGCCATTTGGGTTGACCAATGCCCCTGCTACCTTCCATTCATGTATGAACCAGGTATTCATTCTACAATTGAGGAAATTTGTTTTGGTTTTCTTTGGTGACATCTTAATCTATAGTAGCACATGAGGTACTATGAGTTTTAGGTCATGCCATTTGGGTTGACCAATGCCCCTGCTACCTTCCATTCATGTATGAACTAGGTATTCATTCTACAATTGAGGAAATTTTTTTTGGTTTTCTTTGGTGACATCTTAATCTATAGTAGCACATGAGAGGATCACTTGAAGCACATAGATGAGGTGCTTGGCATACTTGAGCAGCATTCATTCTATGCCAAGGTATCAAAATGTGAATTTGGTTTGACTTGAGCATTCATAAGATTAGTGCTCAAGGGGTTAGTGTGGATGAGAAGAAGATCAAGGCAATCCAAGATTGGCCTAGACTGGGGAATTTATCACACTTGAGCGGATTTGTGGAATTATGCAACTTCTATAGGCGATTTGTGAAAGGGTTTTCACAACTTGCAGCTCCATTGACCAATTTGACGAAGAAAGGGGCATTCTCTTGGAGTCCTACAATGCAGCAAGATTTTGATAAGCTTAAGGAGGTAATGAGTTCATGTCTTATTTTGGCTATTCCGGATTTCTCACTTCTTTTGTTCTAGAATGTGATGCTTTAGGAGAGGGTATTGGGGCACTCTTGATGTAGAATAGACATCCTATAGCATTTGAGAGTAGGAAACTCAAGGAAACGAAGAGGGGCTTCTCTATTTATGACAAGGAGATGTTGGCCATCATGCATGCACTTGCTAAATTCAAGCAATACTTAGTATGTAGGAAATTTGTGGTCAAAACGGATCGTAACAGCTTCAAGTTCTTTATCAATCAAAAGGATTTGAATGATAGCTGGTAGAAATGAGTAACTAAACTTCAAGCCTATGATTTTGATATATAGTATGTGAAAGGAAAAAACAATGTGGTGGCTGATGCACTCTCTAGAAAGCCTTATTTCTGCTCTATTTTTTATATGTTTGCTAATTGGAGGACTGTTATAATAGCTGAGTATGCCAAGGATCCAATTGCTACTGACATTATAGATGGGAAGTTGCAAGATGACAGGTATAGGATGGTTGATGAGCTCGTCTTCTAAATACAAAGCCCCACAAGTTGCTGACCTGTTTTTTGGAGAGATTTTTTGACTTCATGGGCTGCCAAGGAATATTGTAAGTGACAGGGACAGCAGGTTTATCAACTTGTTTTGGCAAGAGCTCTTTCGGTTGACAAACACAGAATTAACTCCAAGCACCGGTTATCATCTGCAAACTGATGGGCAAACTGAAATTGTGAACAAATGGATTGAAGGCTACCTAAAGAACTATGTTACAGGGTAGCAAACAGCATGGATTAAGTGGCTGCACCCAGGAGAGTTTTGATACAATACTACACATCACATGTCCATAGATATGACTCCCTTCAAAGCACTTTATGGTTACGATGCTACTTCATTCTTAGATTTGATTCTTTCAGATAGTAAAGTTCTGAGAGTAAGGGATGAGTGCAGCAAAGTATGGACATTTTGAATGCCCTTAAGGAGAATTTGCAGAGAGCTCAAAACTAGCAAAAGATGTATGCAGATCGGCACCGAACAGAAAGGGTTTTTGAGGTTGGTGACATGGTTTACTTGACGTTGCAGCCCTATAGACAGTCTACCCTCAAGAGGAATGGTGCAGAAAAGTTGAAGCCATGATTTTAGTGACCTTAAGGCACTGGAAAGAAGCATCTGAAAAAGACAGAATTTTGGGAACAAATTTCTCCAGTTCACTGTATTTCCAAGATGCAAACCCTGGCAGGTGTGAAGAGGTTAGACGAAACCCTAACCTGCTTTCATTATCATTTCCATTTCTATTCTGCAACTTCCTTATATTCCCAAATCCCTGCACAAGATTGGAACTTGTGGGAACTTGTGGGAGCAGACCTATCTAAATCTGGATGCTGGTAGTTTGCAGATCAGATTTGACCAGGGCATATCTTGTTTAGACTGCTGGGCGAGTTGCAAATCAAGGCTAACAAGGCAAAAATCACTGTTTGAATCACCTGGGCGAATTAATCACAGATTTCCAATCAAAATCAGATTTAAAGAAGGGTGGCCAGCAAACCCTCATAGCATGGGAAGCAGAAGGAGTCTCTAATCCAAAAGAAGCGGCACCAAATTGATCTTCCACATCTGATCTAAGCACAGACCCTCCTGGGCAACTCTAAGCACACGCCTTTCAGGTCAGATCTAAGCACAGTCCATTCACTTATAAGGACCAGCGAAGAGGATGGCAGCAGATTGAGGGTTACACGCCTCAATCATATAACGGGGTAGGCAAATTTCTCGTGACCATTGGATGAATTGCCTCTGTATATCTGAACTCCCTCTCCACGAGTAACAGCGGGTCAGAATCAGGTCTAGGATTACAGTCATTCCACAGATCTGTCATCAGCACTACACTCTGTACTTTCATGCTCAGATCTTAATAAAATTTGAGACCATTATTTACTGTCAAAAGTGTATGGTAACTGTGTTGCTTTTCTGTGTGATTGGTGAAAGTTAAACACCAGTTTGCATGTTATAATACTAACAGATAGGTTTCAGACCTAAGATTGTCATATATCAGATTAGATCTGATCATATCATAGATAATACTAATGCTGAGTTGACTCCAGATCTGAAGCTGTTTATCCAGTTGTAAAACCCTAGGATAGTACAGACACAACATTCAAGTTTGACAAATTGGCATCAAAGTAGGATTTTAATGGTCGTTTTATTCAGTCTATGCATGTTATGTGGTTATCTGAACTTAATTCTTGTTTTTATGTGGGGTGTGAGAGAGATTGATTTTATGTATCTTTTGTACAAACATACCCCATTCTTCTACCTGTCAGTGTAAAACATAGATTTTTTTCTTTTTTGAAAAGTAGCCGAATCATTGCCCTTTGCCCACCGATTCCGGGTACAAAACGTACCGGAATCGGATTCGGGTACAAACACTATGGATTAGCATTGGAATCGATTTTTTGTCCTTGGAAACGATTCTGTGACTACCCTACCGATTCCAATCGATTCCATTGATCACGTGCCGATTTCAGATGGATTCCAGAACGAATCCAGATGCTACGTACGGTTTTTGACCGTTCTAGGCACCGCATTTTGCCCGCTGATGAAATTCTGCCAAAAACGTCTTCTAACCACGCGATTCCTCGTCGACCTGTAGTGTATTGACAGGGTGTGTATTGACCAAGGCTGCGGCATCGTTTCTGCATTTTAGACCTGTGCGGCGACGTTTTTACCATTTCTCTATGTTTTTTCACAATTTTACGTGTTTTGCCCAACGATAATGCGTTTATCCAGGGTTTTCTTCAGTGCATTCCCTCCCGATCGATCTATCCATCGATGGCTGATTAATCTGTCTTTTATACCCGTCTCTCCGTCTGCGGATAATGAGTAATGGCAATTGATAGGTAATAGGGCTGTGAGTAATATTATTAATAATATTATTAATATTAATAATTATTAATAATATATGATTGTATAAATAATAATATTAAAGATTATAATAATAATAGATAATATAATATTATTTATTATTATTATATTATAGATTCTTCATAATAATAATAATATAGATTATAGAATATATGTTCAGTTTTAAATATATATAATTTTATAAATAAATCATTGTTTTATTAATTTTTAAAATAATAAATTATTAACTATTACTATTAATAGATTCACTATTAATAATTATAATTTAAATTAATTTTTTATGTTTCATTGTTTATAATATTATTAATTTTAGTAAAATATTAATTATATATAAATTAGTTTTTAATATTTATAATTAATTTATAATTTTATATTTCATATATATGCATATATATATTAATATGTGTATAATTATATAATTATATTTTTGTACATATGTACCCAATTTCGTACCCAACCCCCCTAAAAAAATATGTTGTACCCACATATC
The DNA here is from genome assembly GCA_007258455.2 of Sequoia sempervirens. Classification (NCBI taxonomy): domain Eukaryota; kingdom Viridiplantae; phylum Streptophyta; class Pinopsida; order Cupressales; family Cupressaceae; genus Sequoia; species Sequoia sempervirens. Next base: position 14,343 of record VDFB02167670.1, read on the forward strand.
TGTACCCATGCCCGTACCCGATTCAGCAACTTAGCTTTTTTCCAATTGCCATTTTATTTTTCATTTTTCTTCCCTTTACCTTATGAAACAAAAAAATGGACAGGAGAACAAGTTTATTTTTTGTGTTTTGTAATCCATTCTTTTTCCAACTCTCTTTTTTTGTAATCCACAAATATTAAAAAAAAAATCTCCTTTTTCTTGTAGCCAACTTGCAAATCACCCTATGGTTTGTGCCAATAAGAAGAGCCCTTATTGGAAAAATGCCACCCCAGGTGCTAAGAAAGGGCACTAATGAATATTTGTATATATAAAAATATTGTTTCTATAAGCTAAAATCTTGTTTTTGTACTTAATTCTTTTGTTTACTTGTGTATGTGAGCAAAGTATCATGTAATTGATTAGTTTTTGTGTCTTTAAAGTTGACTCAGCGAGAGTGCATAGAAATGCATGTGCTTACTTAAAAAATCTCCATATATCGTGTTTTTTTAATTTGCTTACATATGGATAGTATGTGGCTTCTTGGCTAATATCAGGGTTAAAACGAGTATATTTTTCACAAAATAATTGGGAGCTTGCAGCATTCTGTTCCATCAGCTCCAAAGGGAGACTAAACATACATAACATATTTTGTTCAGTTTACTATGTCTTGATTTTGTTGCTTCTCTTTCTAGATCTTGCATTTCTTTTTGCTTCTACTGTTAAAGTTTTGTTGATGAAATGCAATGTACTTAAAACTGGAGCACACAGGAAATACTGAGAGGGGAGGGGGGCGGTGGTGGTGAATCAATATTTTAGAACATTTTAAAACCTTAAACCAGATTTAACATGTAAATCAAAAATCAGAATATTAAGAGCATCATCATACACCATGAACAAGATAAACACTAGGATTACGTGGAAAACCCTTTCATGTAAAAAACCACGGCAAAATATTGCTTTCATTTATCTCCAGAGGGCACCAACCCTGTTACATAAGTGAGCACCAACTTCCACGAAACACCAACTTCAATTTCGTTTAGTGAGCACCAACCCACCGAGAGCACCAACCCTCCTTTGAAGCACCAACTCCGAATACACCAAAGCACCAACTTCAGTGGCTTAAGCACCAACTCCAGACTTCGAATACAAATCTGCAAAGCACTGATTCAAACAATGCCTTCACATGTACTGTGAGGCTCACATCCACAACCACGCTGAAAATGAATACAAAACTTCTTCTACCTGCACTTGATCACTTCACACAACTTAATACTTCAAGACTAGAGCAGAATCAACACTTCTAAATTCCCCTGCCCCAAACAACGCTTCAGATATCATAAACACTTCTTCATACAGCAAACTCAGAAAGCTACCATCGTGAATGCTCACACAGCAATACAAATTTACAAAATGATTCACACATTCACCATTTATTGAAAGCAAATACAAACTTCAATCAGAATCTGCATATGTATTTTTCAGCATACCAGTCTTCACTCAAAGGCCCAAAGCAATTCTCAAAAGCAACACATTCATTCATACTTGTACTCAGCTCAACACAAAGAGACAGATTTCCTGAGCAACCCAAACTCATACAATGAATACAGCGAACAAACTTGACTTCGTTCTGATTTGACTTAGCATAGAAGACTCTTTTTCAAAACACAGCAGCTTTTGAGAATATAATACCAGTCAGCTCTCTATGCAAAAAACGTGCCTCTCAAGGTTATCACCAATATCATAAATCATGACCTCCACCAGGCTTAATTTACAAACTCACAAGGAAGACCTTTTACTCATGCCTCAACACATAGTCTACTCTACCTTGACCGCAACATTAGAACCACCGAAATTGTTTGTTGCCTCTTACAAAAGAAGTTAATCCACAGTAGATGCACCATATCTCCTCTTCATAATTCTGAGAGAGCTCTCAAAGAATAAGCCTGTATATTTCTACGATATATTTCTGAAAGTGATTCTCACATTTTAAACACAGTTCATCTCACAAAAACCCAACAATATAATCAGTAAATTCTACATACTCTATTTTTAACACCACCTCCAGCCAATTACTGTTGATGATAAATGCAGCATCATGCAATTCCTTCCAGCCTATCTATTTTTTGATTGAGTAAATTAAATAATAGCTTAAAGCTATTTAATTTATAGACTTCTATTCTTGAAGAGGCACGAGTATTTAAAGGCGCTATCTATTTGTTAAAGCCAACATTGTGAAGAGGTGCGCTTCATCTGAATAGCACGAGTTCTTATGTGTGCCGACCCATTCCTTATTGGATGCGATCCTTCTCTAGACATCAATTATTATTGTTGGAGGCCGACTTGGAGTTTCATGAAGAGGCGCGTCTCTTCTCCACACATGTATTTATATTCATTGAGTTTCATTCATTCATCATCCATTCAGCATTCAATTCATTCCATTATCACTTGTCTCAAGTGCGAATTCATTATAGGAGCAGTGCGAGTTCATCATATGTGCAGTGCAATTTTGATAGACTTCAGTTCTGTGTTAGCAGATTATATGTGATAAGATCTGTGATTGCATCATCTGTTGGTGCATTATTTTGGCCCCTCTTATTGACCTCATTTGTACAAGTGTTTCTCTTCAAGAATTAATATATAAGAGATATATTAGTGCTTGGTTTTTCTCCCTCAAGAGGAGGGTTTTCCCAGGGTATCTGCTGTGTCTTGTATTGATTTTTGAATTAATTTTCTGTGCATTTAATCTGATCACTAAATTTAACATGGTATCAAAGCGGGTTTGAGGAGATCGTGATCAGATTTGTTTATACAGCAATACTCTATTTTCTTCTTTACATTTTCTTGTCTATCTCTACCTTTGTCAAGATGGTGAACAGTTTGAAGATTGAGGATAGACTCGACGGAGCATCAAACTTCACATCATGGAGATTTAGGATCATGCTTACCTTGCATGAAAATGACTTGGGTGAGTTTGTGGAGTCCAGTGTTCCTGAACCTGAGGAGGAAGAAGAGAAGTTGCAGTGGATGAAGAAAGATATCAAGGCAATGAAAATATTGGTTGATTCCGTTAAGGATCATATCGTTCCTATTGTCTCTAAGTTGAAGACGGCAAGAGACATGTTTAAAACATTAGAAGAAATGTACGAAATCAACAATACCAGCCAAGCACTTGCACTGAAGCAACAACTACACCATATGAAGATGGCGAAGGGAGAATCAATGATTGCTTACTTCATGAGGATTTCAGATTTGAGAGATCAGCTCTCGACAATTGGGCATATAGTTGATGACAAAGACCTGACTATGCTTGCTCTCAATGGTCTCCCTTTGTCTTGGGAATCCTACATTCAGGGAATCAGTGCAAGATCAAAATTGCCTAAGTTTGATCGTCTAAGGTCAAATTGCATTCAAGAAGAATCAAGGTTGGTGGCTAGAGGCATTGGTCAAAGTTCAAAGAATGAAGACATTCATGTTCTTGCCTCCCATGCTTTGAAGAAGAAAGGAAAAGATGGAAGGAAAGGGTTCTTCAAGAGGAATTGAGATAAGGGAAATGATGATGCACCTGCCTCCAACAAGAAGAGAGACATGTCCAAGATTCAATGCTTTCGGTGTGAAGTTTGGCCACTTTGCTAAGCATTGTCCAACTAGACCTAAGCAACAAGCCACCGTTGCAGATGTTGATGATGCCTCTCCGCAGAAGGATTCATGTGATTACTTGTTCTATTCCGCACTATCAAGCAATGTATCTACAGATACCAACACTTGGCTGATCGACAATCGTGCTTCTCGACACATCATTGGATTTAAGGAGCACTTATCAAGTTTGGTGGAGAAAGATTTTTCCAAACAAGCTATTATTGGAGATGATGTTGGCTATTCCATAAAAGGAATTGGGACCTCTACTCTTCATTTGGATTCCGGCATTACACTTCAGTTGAGAGATGTTCTATATGTCCCAGGCATCAAGCACAATCTTATTTCTATTTCAGCTCTAGAAGATGAAGGATATCAAGTTGCCTTCTCCAAAGGCAAAGTACCTGTGTGGATGGAGAATTCCAATTTCAAGGATACTCAAGTAATTGGTGTTAGACATGAAAGCCTCTATAGGCTATGTACGCATCCTCTACAAGCATTAGTTCATGATTCTTCAAGCCTATGTGATCTGTGGCATCAAAGATTGGCGCACCTCCACTTCCGAGCCTTACCTATCATGGAGAAGATGGTCACGGGACTTCCTAAGTTCAATCAGGAGCATGAAGGAACTTGCAAAGGATGTGCTATGGGTAAGAATTCAAAAGCCCCTTTCCAAAGTAGAGAAAGTAGATCTAAGTGTATTTTAGACCTTATTCATTCTGATTTATGTGGACCTATGTCTGTTCCTTCTTCGAGTGGTTTCTTGTATTATCTTCTTTTCATTGATGATCACTCTAGAAAGACTTGGATTTATTTTTTGAAAACTAAAGAGTCTGAGGAAGTGTTAGGAAGGTTTAAGGAGTTCAAAGCCTTGGTAGAGAATCTTTCTGGTAAAAGTATCAAGGTCCTCAGATCTGATAATGGTGGAGAATACACCTCTACTTGAGTTTTCGGGTTTTTGTGTTGATGCAGAGATTGGAGTTTTGTGTCCCCTATAATCCTCAACAGAATGGTGTTGCAGAAAGAGGGCTTGGGTGGAAGTAGCGAAGCGTTGTTCATGACCGGATCTACAGAACCTTCTTATAGGCTGAAGCTTCTAGGACTACTACGTATATGTTTACAGAAGTCTCTTGAGTCTCTTGAGAACATGACTCGAAAAGCCTACAGGGAAGAAGGCAGGAGTTAGTCATTTGAGGATCTTTGGATGTCTGTCATGTTCATGTTCCAAGAGAGAGGCTAAGTTGGAGCCTACTGCTTAGAAAGGAATATGTGAGCTCATGATGAGACATCAAAAGCCTACAGGATATATGTTCCAAGTTAGAAGTTGATTGAAATCAGTAGAGATGTCACATTAGAGGAAGATGTTGCATTTAGAAGATCAAGGGAACTCATGTGGAGATTGACTATGATGAGCCTCCTCAGATATGGAAGTTGACCATACTCCTGAGATTCAGAGGGAGACTTCTGAACCAAAGGAAGATGTTGATCTAGTTGAACCCTTGGAACCTACTGATGGGCCTACCTGATATTGTGATTAGAAGAAGAGACCTCTTGGGGCTGACAAACCATAAAGGCTGAAAGGTTGACTCTGAGAGGAGAAAGTAAAGCCCACAAGGTTTTACGTTATGTTTATGCCTAGAGATAGTCTTATTGAGTCGAGACATTTGCTAGTATGGAAAGCTTCGGTCAACAAGTTTGGAAAGATGCTATGACAGAGGAGTTCCAATCAATTCTCAAGAATGATGTTTGAGACATTGTTCCTAGACCCGAAGGAAAATCTGTGGTATCTTCGAAATGGCTCTTCAAGATTAAGCATCAGGTGATGGGAGCATAGAGAAGTACAAGGCAAGATTATGGCTGTGGGTTTTCACAGAAGAGGGAGTTGATTATGAAGAAACATTTGCTCCTATTGCTCGCTACACTTCTTCAAGGACCATCATTGCCATTGCTACATCTAAAGGATGGAAGATTCATCAAATGGATGTGAAGACAACTTTTCTAAATCGTGTGATCGAGGAAGAAGTTTACATCAAGCAACCTAATGGGTTCGAGGTACATGGGAAGGAGTCTCATGTTTGCAAGCTGAAGAAGGCCTTGTATGGTCTTAAGCAGGCTCCTCATGCATGGTACGAAAGAATTGATCGTTACCTGTCAAGTTTGGGGTTCTTGAAGAATGATGCTGACTCTAATCTATACTTTAAGGTAATTGATGGTGAAGCATTGATTTTGGTCTTATATGTTGATGATTTGATACTTACTGGAGAAGAGCACTTGATCATCAAATGTAAGAAAGAGTTGGCCTCTGAGTTTGAGATGAAAAATCTTGGACTTATGCACTCCTTCCTTGGCTTAGAAGTCTGGCAGAAACTAGATGAGATGATTCTAAGTCAAGGGAAGTACACCATCGATGTACTTAAGAGGTTTGGTATGATGGATTGCAAATCCATGTCCACACCTATGGAGACCAACCTACATAAATTGAAGGAGTCTGCAGCTAGTTCAGACTTGGTGGATCCTACAATGTACAGACAGTTGATTGGGTCCTTGATGTATCTAGTTAACATTAGACCAAATATCTGTTATGCTGTGAGTGCACTTAGTCAGTTCATGTGTGTACCGAGACAGATACATCTTGTTGCAGCTAAACATATCTGAGATATTTCATTAGTACGATTGGATATGGGTTGAGATATTTTCAATCGACTTGGGGCTGCATGGCTATCGGTCTTACGATTGGCGGGATGTATTCTGGTCGAAAAAGTACCTCTGGTTTATTTACCTGTTTGGAGTTACTGATATCATGCGAGGAAGCAAACTTATGGCATGATGAAGTCTGTATAGCTTGTATGGCAGCATTTCGAAGCGTATGGCTAAGCTCCTTGCAGGATTGTTTGGACAATCAATGGAGCCTACTATCATTCATTGTGATAATCAGAGTTGCGTGAAGCTTTATGTAAATCCTGTGTTTCATGACAAAACCAAGCATGTTGAGATTAAATACCACTATATCAGAGATATGGTATTGAGGAAGGCTATACAGTTGAAGTATATCAGCACTAATGAGCAGACGGCAGATATTCTCACCAAGCCTCTCTCTAAAATAAAGTTTGTGTACTTTCGAGATAAGCTTGGTATGGTGGAGAATCCAACCTTAACTGAGAAAGAGACTCAGTATCAATGATAGCCTATAATGAGTTCTTCTCTATGGAGAGAAGTTCAAGGTGAAATCCCTTGTTTAATGAGTTCTCTGTGAAAGAAGTTCGAGGTGAAATCCCTTGTTAATATATTTCTCTTTGAGATTTGAGGTGAAAGCCCTTGTTTCCACCCTCTGAGAGAGTCATGGTGGATGTCATGTGTGTGACTCCATGACACATCTTGTACTTGTGAAAGTCATGTTGAGGTGACAACATCACGCAAGTGATGAACACTTGTATACACCATAGTATGGTTGTAGCCATTATGGTTGATATCATGTTGAGGTGATATCTAATATCACGATGAGGTGTATTCTTCTTTTCACATTTGGTTGTAGCCAATGTGGTAGACATCACATTGAGGTGATATGTCTTGTGCAGCTGGAAGTACTCTCCCTAGCTGAGAGGGAGTGTTGATGATAAATGCAGCATCGTGCAATTCCTTCCAGCCTATCTATTTTTTGATTGAGTAAATTAAATAATAGCTTAAAGCTATTTAATTTATAGAGACTTCTATTCTTGAAGAGGCACGAGTATTTAGAGGTACTATCTATTTGTTAAAGCCGACATTGTGAAGAGGTGTGCTTCATCTGAATGGCACGAGTTCTTATGTGTGCCGACCCATTCCTTATTGGATGCAATCCTTCTCTAAACATCAGTTATTATTGTTGGAGGCCGACTTGGAGTTTCATGAAGAGGCGCATCTCTTCTCCACACATGTATTTATATTCATTGAGTTTCATTCATTCATCATCCATTCAGCATTCAGTTGATTCCATTATCACTTGTCTCAAGTGTGAATTCATTATAGGAGCAGTGCGAGTTCATCATATGTGTAGTACGATTTTGATAAAGACTCCAGTTCTGTGTTAGCAGATTATATGTGATAAGATCTGTGATTGCATCATCTATTGGTGCATTATTTTGGCCCCTCTTATTGGCCTCATTTGTACAAGTGTTTCTCTTCAAGAATTAATATATAAGAGATATATTAGTGCTTGGTTTTTCTCCCTCAAGAGGAGGGTTTTCCCAGGGTATCTACTGCGTCTTGTGTTGATTTTTGAATTAATTTTCAGTGCATTTAATCTGATCACTAAATTTAACAATTACAATACTCAGGCCACATATCATTAATCTCCAACCAAGATTCGATAACAACCAAAAATCATTTTTTATACCTCAAAAACCAAAGTCAAATATATTAGACGCCTCAGAGAATCCTGACATTCATTAAGGACTCTTCCAATAAAACTGAACTGATTTGACATCAATGACCAAAAACTTCAACAAAAACAACATACTTTACCATTAAAAATGAAATTTACTTTAAAACAACATAGTTTACCATTAAGATCACACCTTTTGTAATTGCTGCTGCAAATAAAGTTGAGACCCTTGGTAGATTTGAATCATTATTTAATGTTGTTGGTATATACCATAGAGTTATTTTTTTAGTGGCGAATTTTCACCAATTACCTAATAGTTGAAATTTGGGAATGAAAATTCGGCTAATAGTTCAAGCTGTAACGTGAGTTGAATCACCACATTTTTACAAAATTTTATTTTAGTCTTATTTAAATGGCCAAAGTATTTATTTATTTTTTTTAACTCAAAAATTCACCACACTATTAAATACGTGATTAGATCATATTCGCCTAAACTTTGCACATTATAGTAGAAATCTAAGTTAATTCGCCAATAGTATATCATAATTATTAGTTTCTTTAGAGCCGCATTTCCAAGCTTTAGTTGCCACCATTGATTTAAAATATAATCTAGTGGCCCTCGTATTTTGCAAGGTAAAATGTAGCTATAATCTGTAATGCTCATAGGGCCCGAAATTGCTTTTGGATTCTTGATCATAGATCATAGGCACATTTTACCTTGTAAAATGCGAGGACCATTAGATTATATTTTAAATCAATGGTAACAACTAAATATTATAGAGTCTACCCCTTAAAGGCATTGATCATTAATTTTTTTAAATGGAATGATTCATCATCATAATTAATGCATTTTCCTATTATTTTCCAAGATTCGCCAAGACTTTCTACAAAATTTGTCAATAAAATTAATATTTTTTCGAAAAAAAAGGAAAGATTCACCGATAGCAAAAAAATAATGAAATATTCTATATCCTTTTCCTTTTCTTTTTTTTTGGGGGGGAAGGTTGGGGGGAGGAGGGGCGAGTTTCGTAAGTTCTTAAAGATATCACTGATGCCATAGTTACAAGACTTGCCCAAATTCAGTGACTCCTAAGGTAGGTAGTGCAAACTAAGGCCCAAAGATTCAAGTCACGAGAACCCAGTGAGTCTAGTAAAAACTTGCCAAACCTAACAAGTCTCATCTGCAAAACTTGGCCATGACGGTTTAGGTAGAAAACAAGAAAAAAAAGCAAAAAAATCAGACACTCAAACTTTAAAAAACATGCATTGATCTTTAACACTTCAAAATGATATTTATTTGATTTACAAACACAAGGAGAGAAAAAGAAAACTGAAACTATAAATAGAATCCATTGAAACAAAAACCAGCAAACATAGCTAAGGCCTAGTTACTGCTCTATTGCTTTTACACTCACATTTTTTAAAGGGTTTGGAGGACTCTTCAGGATTTGGTTAAAAGCCATAAAATTATGAAAAATGGCATGTAAGTAAGGTTTGTGTGGTCTCAATCCCTGCTGACCCTCAACCTTGCTAGGGGTGCTGCCCCCAAACCCCCACAAGGGGCACTACCCCTCAACCTTGTTATGGGTGGCAAGGGTTTGAAGGACTCTTGGAGCCTGGTTTAAAGCCATATAATTGTGAAAAACGGCATGCATGAGTAAGGTTTGTGTGGTCTCAACCCCTACTATTCATCGACCCTGCTAGGGGTGTCATTATGTGTGTGAAATATGTATTGATATACAATGTATACATATATAATGTAAATAGGCATGTGTGCACTCATACACACACACACACACACACACACACAGATATATATATCTGATAAGGGACCTAATAGAGTGTGTGATAGTTCACCAACTTCGTGCTTATGAGAGGAAGGAAAACAAAAGTTAAATAAATTGTGAACAATGCAACCATTGCGAAGTGCAAAATTGATAGCATTTGACATTGATAGGGGAGACACCCAACAAGAAGGTCAACAAAGCATTTGACCCTAAGCAGAAAAAAATTGCACAAAAACAAGGATGGTATAGAAATTAGGGTCTCTATACCAAAGGAGGTTATGGAAAAGCGAAAACCTGCCCTCTCCCTATTTGTGCTCATTTGCAAATTCAACGATACACGGTCAACTAATGCAATCATAGAAAAGTGGATTAAATCAAATGAGCACAACCACTTCACTGCCAACTTCCTTCCAAAAGGCTTTTTCTTGGTTGAATGTCGTAACAACACCAAAAAAGAATAATCCTAAATAGAGGACCACAAATGATGGATGTGGCTAGTTTATCCCTCACTGAATGGCAACAATTTTTAATCCACTCAAAATCCAAATCCTAGAAAAGCTAGTATGCATTCAATTATATAATCTTATTTAGGAATATTGGGATCCAATAATCCTAAATGTGGGGATTTGTTGGGGCATTATTATTGCATAGACGAAAACGACATGAAAAGCAACTCTACAGTTGATGCATGAATCTATATACAGAAGAATATATCGACACCCATGCAAAAATACATCCTCCCCAAAATGGAATCTAGCTTATGGAAACAATTTGTTGAGATGGAAAAGATAGTGGTATAGAGTCACAATTGCAACTCAAGGAATCACCTCACAAAAAAAAATGTTTTAAAACAAGCCAGAAAAATTGGATATGGGTAAAAAAGCTAGGGCCCCTAGAGAATCAACAAACCCTATCTCCTCAATAGTGGAAAACTTGAATTCAAATATAAACATGGCAAGAAACAATATTGACCTCAGATTCCCTACAACAAAAATCCTAGAAACTTAAAGTTAACACTAGCACCAAAACACAGAGGGAAAGAATCAGCGGCTGAAATCACCTTGGAAGAAATTAAGCCTGCCTCACAAGCCACTCTCAAGCTTGGGAAAACACCATGAGGGGTGAAAGCCCCCTCACAACAACAAATTACAATGAAGCTCCTAATATGGAATATTAGTGGCCTCAACAACCCTAACAAATTACACTTAATCAAGCATCAACTACATCTATAAAAATCTGATATCATACTCCTTTAAGAAACAAAATTGACCTATACTGACTATTACTAGTTTTCTTAATTTCCTAAAGTGGAATGAGTTTACCCATTATACAATTATAATTTTTAAGGCTATCATCAAAAGGTTGCAACCTTTGATACCTTTGCAATATAAACTTTATGTTAAACAGTCTAAATATAGTTAATGTGCTTTATGCTTTGTTGGCGTTTAAATTCGCACCTCTGGAATGTGGATTTGAAAACGGACAGCTATGCACAGATAAACTGCTCTTCAAATTAGGAGGGGAAGCTCCCTCTTGCTGATGGTGTTTGAAAGAAAGTAAACTAAAAC
>VDFB02167671.1:0-16846 GCA_007258455.2 Sequoia sempervirens
AGCCACCAACATCATTTGAAACAAGAAATGAATCAATAGATCCATTGGACTGATGCGTCTCCATATGGATCTAGTTCAAAGAAGGAGGGGCAATAACCCACAGTTTCTTTTGGAGATACTCAAAAGTATCCTTAGCAAGATCCTTAGTGAATATGTTAGCATTTTGATCCTTTGTAGGTGCATATGCAAGCTTCACCTTATTCTCTAGAACATTTTCTCTCAAAAGTGATACTTGATTGATATTTGATTTGTCCTTGAATGCATCATTTGATTCTTTGAAATTTTAATTTCACTTTTATTATCATGGAAGATAGAAATAGGCTCATCATGCATTACTTTGATATTATTCAATGTCCATTTCATCCACAATATTTGTGTGTAGCAAGATGTTGCTGCAATATACTCAGCGTCTGCAGTGGATAAAGAAATTGAATCTTGTTTCTTCCTTAGCCATGCCACAAATTTTCCTCCAAGAAATAATACACCACCACTTGTAATTTTACTATCACCAACACATCCAACCTAATTTTCATTTGTGTATGCACTTAATGTGAAATCATTATCCTTTGGATACTGTAAACCATAATATGGAGTACCTTTTAAATATATGAATGTCCTCTTTATTGTGGCAACATGTGACTCTTTATGATCTTCTTGAAATTTAGCCACAAGACAAACTGCATGCATGATATCTAGTCTAGTAGCAGTTATATATAATATTCCACTAACCATAGATCTGTAATTGCTCTGATCAACCTTAGGTGATTCATTGAATCCTTGCTCAATTTTCAACCAGTAACCATAGAAGTACATACTATTTTGGATTTATCCATTCCAAAAAAAATCAACATCTCCTTAACATACTTTTATTGTGAAATGACAATTCCTTTATTGAATTGATTGATTTGTAGCCCAAGGAAGAAATTCATCTCCCCAAACATTGACATCTCAAATTCTTTCTACATCTCTACTACAAATTTCTTACACAACTTCATTTCCTCTAAAGATAATTACATCCACATACACAACCACTATCAAGATCTTATCTTCCTCAATTTTGAAGTAAAGATTACTATCTAAGGTGCCTTCACTAAATCCTTGTTGTATCAAATATCTGTCCAATCTTACATACTAAGCTTTGGCAGATTGCTTTAATCCATATAATACCTTTTTTAATCTCTAAACCATATCTAGTTGATCTAATAATTGAAATCCTTATGGTTTTTCCGTTTCGACTTATTTTTCCAACTCACCATTCAAGAAAGCAGATTTCACATCCATATAATAGACTTTAAAGTCCTTGTATACTGAAAAATGCCAAAAAAAATCTAATTATTTCCATCCTTGCCATTGAAGAAAAAAATTTCTCAAATTTTATTCCTTCCACTAGTGAGTAACCCTTACACACAATCCTTGCTTTATATCTTACCACTTCTCCATTCTCATTCAGTTTGTTTTTTAATACCAGCTTAGTTCTAATTATATTCTTATTTTTAGGTCTAGGAACTAGTTCCCAAGTTTTTTTTCTCATTTTTTTGTAACTCTTCTTCCATTGCTTTCATCCAACATTCATCTCTACATTCCTCACTTACTATTTTTGGTTCAACTTTTGAAAGTAAACACAAGTTTACCTCAGCTTCAACAACTTTTCTTTTGTCTCCAATGATCTATTCTTTAGAATGATTTATTTGCACATAATTAGGGGTTTTGGAGCTTCTTACTCTTTATTCTTCATTTATTTTTCCTTATATTTTTCTTCTTCTTCACTGCAAGAAGTTTCATTTGACACATATCCATCTATAGTAATTGAATTCTGCAAATCTTCATCAACCTTAACATTTTTAATTTCAACAATATTTCTTATCCTATTTGTTATAACATTTGTAAGATTTTATTTTAGTACAATATCCAAGGAAGATACCTTCATCAGACCTTTCATCAAACTTTCTTAAGTTTTCTTCATCTCTTTTGATATAACATTTACTTCCAAACACTATAAAGTACCTGACAATAGGAATTATTCCATACCACAACTCATAGGGAGTCTTTGTGCTATTAGCTTTGTCTTGAATTATGTTAAGTGTGTAAACAATAGTATGAATTTCTTCTCTCCAAAAGACTTTTGGTAGTTTAGCTTCTTTCATCATTGACCTTGTAGCTTCTTGAATAGTCATGTTTTTCCTTTCAACAACTCCATTCTGCTAAGGAGTCCTAGGGGTAGACAAGTGCCTCTTGATCCCATGATTGTCACAAAACATGTTAAACTCATTGGAGGTTAATTATCCAACTTTGTCAAACCTTTAACATTTTTTTTTCAAATCCATTTCATTCTCAACCATAGCTTTACATTATTTGAATTTATCTAGAGCTTCAAATTTTTCTCTAAGAAAAGTAACCCACATCATTCTAGATTAATCATCAACTAAAAGCATGAAACACCTATCACCTTGAAGAATTATCACCCTTGTAAGACCACAAACATCTGTATGTATCAATTTGAGTAGTCCAATAGTAGATTTCTCTTTTCCTTTGAAACTACTCCTTGTTTGTTTTTCAAGTTGAAAATCTCTACAAAAAACATTGATAGGTTTTGTGATTCTTGGTAGGCCTCTTATTGCATTAAATGAACTAATTCTAACCATATTGTCAGAGCTCGTGTGACACATCCTCCAATGCCATAACCAACTATCATTAATCTGAGTCATAAAGCAATGAGCATCAATGCCCTTAAGCTAATAGATATTTCCATCTGTCCTCTTACCAGTAGCAATCATAGTTTTGGCTCCTTTATTTATTCCACATGTATAATCTTGAAACACAAGATTATACCCTCTGCTACACATTTTTTCAACACTCATAATATTATGCCTTAATCCTTTAACATGGTAGACATTTTTCAATATTATGCTTTCCATCAAGACTGACTGAACCTATTCCACAAATCTTAGCTCCTAAATAATCTCCAAATTTAACTAATCCTCCATCATAATGTTCTAGTGTAACAAACTTACTTTATTCTCTAGTCATGTGATTACAGTAGCTACTATCAAAAACCTAAAAGTTTTTATCCTGTCTAATGTAAATTTTAGATACCAAAGTACCTTCAGTCTTATCCTTCTTTTTCAAAACACTTTCCTTCACACAAAATTAAAAGTTAGCAGAAGTAGATTCATCTATTAAAGCTAGGAAAAAGAATTCATCATCATCTCAATAATCAGATTCATCATTAGATATACTAGAATCTTCTCTAACATAGTAACTTCTCTTAATCATCTAAGTTCCTTTCTTCTCCTTAATATTTTTGTTCACGGCTCTATTTGGACATCTTGAAGCATAGTGACCTATATTTCCATAGCTAAAAAATTTGAAAGGTAGTTTACCTTTATACTTACTGGTGCCCTTTTTCATCCTTGTTACAAAGTTAGCTTCCACATCATCAAGATCTTCCCCATTTGAATCTTCAACCTTTTCTAATTTTTGAGCATTGAAAGTAGTCTCTGCTTGTACAATATTTCCAACCATTTTTTCTCATTTCAAATGAATTTAGTGTACCCAAAAACTAATCTCTACAGTAAGTATTAAAGTTTGTGACTTCTTCAATAGAAGATACCTTTTCACTATAAGAATCAAGAAGAGATATGGAAAATTTCTTTACCACTCTAGATTCTTTGACTTGTGCACGAAGACCTCTTATCATAGTTACCAACTCATCAACTCTCTGCATGTAACTTATAATTGTTTCATCTTAAGACATTCTCAAGGTCTCAAATTGTGCCTTTAGATTTTGCAAATTTTCTTGTTTAAACTTATCATCTCATTCATAAATGCTTTCTAGCTTATCCCAAACTTCTTTAGTAGTCCTAATATTCATAACTTTTACTAATTCAAAACTTGAAAGACTATTCACCAGATAAACCTTGCCTTACCATTTATTTCATGTTCCTTGATCTCATCACTTGTGCTCAAACCATTTGCAGGTGCAACATATTGAGTCTTTATTTCCTTTTCAATCTCATATCTAAAGGATGCAAAATGTCCTTCCATCTTTTTGTTCTAGAATGCATAGTTTGTGCCATCAAACTTAGGGAAATCTAACTTGTTTTCCATCGTGGATCTACCTCAAGCGGTTAATCTCTTCTCCAAGGAAATTGACTATGATGCATATTGTTGAATGAATAAAACAACTAAGAGGGGGGGTGAATCTATTGTATCTATTTATAACATCAAAAACTCTCAACACTAATCAAATTTAAAAGCATTCATAAAAAAACTCTTTTTTTTATAATGAATAAACATGAAATGCAGATAACAAAAAATGAAACAACACCATACACAAGAGAACACAAGATTTACGTGGAAAACCCAATGAGGGAAAAACCATGGTGAGGATTATCTCACAATATAAGTAATTGCAAAATTGATACAAGAGCTCACTACCAAAATAGGACACACTGCCAATAGGGCTCATAGCTAGGGCCCACTACCACAGAAAGAAAAGAAGATATAAGAGAAATGTTACATAGAGAACAACTTCTCAATGCAATAAAGAATCCACCACACTTGCTCCAATACTTTCATAGCCTTATTTAAATGATTGCGGACACCTTCAACTCACTACATTCAGAAGTCCAACACTTTGAATTTCTCACTGCATTTATTACTCTTATCTCTCACACATCTATCTTAAGATCTTCCAACAATACCACTCTTATTTATATCATCCTCAACCTTGAAATTCTTGTCCAAGGTTGGCAACACATTCTTTACCTTTACAATTTCAAATTAAGGTCGGGAACCAAACATTACCGCAATGGATAAGAATAAAGGAAACCCTTATAAATCCTTGTTTAGGACCCAAAATTTTCCTAACACGCCTCAACATTCTTTCAAAAACTTTGAAGCAACTTCACATTTAGTGTGAACTCCAGGTCTACCATTACCAAGGGTAAACACCATCAAAATATTAAGTGCATGCTTCCCACTTGATCAAGACGAAGCACAGACCACACAAATATATTTTATACAATCTAGAACAAACCACTAACCACTTGAAATCCAACAAAGACTTCATCCAAACTTGCATCATAAAAATACTTCAACCCAGAAAATTTGGTTAATCTTATACGCATACCAATGCATGAAACATACACTCTATTGCACTAAATCATGAAAAAATATTGAATTATGAAAGATACAATCAACATAAATAACTTCCTAGATCTGCATAACTAGAAACTAATCTATGAAGAAATGCAGAGCAAATACATCTCTCCCAGACCACAACAAACAACACTAAAAACCAAATTCACACACTAGTGAACATATCTTTGTTTGTATAATGATCCAAAAACCAAAACTTTGGATATAGAAACTACTGAAAACCCTGAACAACATATCATATATGTACATGTATAGAATCAATATAGAAGAAACATGGAGCAAATCTTGGAGCACATTCTATACATTTCCATAGCACTATTTTCTCTATTTATTAAATTTTCTCAAAATCACTTGAAAACCAAGCACCAGGGACACCATCTTAGCACATTGCATCATTCCAACACAACTCTAGAAATTGTAACATAAATATATCTCCATGCACTCACAACACTTCCTCAATATCTCAACTATACATGCACAAACAAAGCAACAGACTATTTCCCTCTTTTTCACAATTTTCTCAATATCCTAGACATTTTCATTATGCAACAACCAACCTCAACACACAGTTGACATCAATGACAACACTAGCTTTTTGACATCAATGCAAAAACCTTCATACTTGCAACACATTATTTCCTTTCTAGAATCCCATTATACTCCACCACCAAAGATTTTTCTTTTTCAAATTCTATATTTGTCATACCTTGTTTTATAATGATGTCCCCAAGATCTGCCAACTCTTCCTCAATATGTTCTTTCTCCTCAAATATGTTTTTAAAAGAGGTTTTACTCAAGGATCATAGTATTTCCTTTAGATTTTGTAGTTTCTTTTCAAACATGAAAATTCTTGAACCATTTAGCTTTATATGGGTTCCAAACACCATTATTTCATCATCTCAAGGAGTTATACTGATCTCATCCACATCTTCTTCAAGAAAAAATATCCCTTTGAAGGCCTTGATTCTTCATTAATCATTGAGGATACCAAAATGTGATCTGATATTGTAATTTAGAAAATTGTTTATTTTGGTAAAAGATTACTCTGTAACCAATCTTCAAACACTAAAAATTTGTCTAGCCTTTCAGCTATGTTATTGAAATCCTTTCTCCAATAACTCCAAGTATAGATACCATTTGTGGCCTTAATATCTATCAACTTATTCCTTTCTATGAAATTTACAAAATCATTTTGTTCTTGCATAATTTTTTGAGAAACCCTTTCTTTTCCTTTAGATCCTTTATTATATTGAAATCCCCCAAATAAGTTGTTTTACATTCCCTATTGCATTTGAAACTATGTCCCATAATACATTTTTCTCCTTTGTTTTCATCAAACCATAAACATTGTGAATTTCATAAGTCAAATTAGTTCATAAGTTTGTTACCTCTAGTTTCATCCAAAACTCATTTTAGTTTATGATTGCAATTTTAATTCTCCTTGGGTTCCAAAGCACCCATAGACATCTAGCCAAGCCTCGTGCATCAAAAAAAAATTCTTCCTAGCCTTTATGATATGATGAATGGAAAAATTTCTTCCCCTTCATTCTTCATTTCTTGTAGTAGAATTAGATCTGAATTTTAATATTCCAATTATCATTTAACTTGTCAATTTTTGTAGGGGTATTAATGCCCCTAACATTCCATGTTAAGACATTTATCTTCCCCCAAGGGAGGCATTTTCTCCCTTGGACTGTGTCATGTATGATATGATTGGAGGTTGATCACTTTTCATACCATCTTCTTCCCTTTTTTGTTTATTTAGTTTTCTCCCAACCTTTGAAGTTGAGGCGATCTTCAATATTTTTCAAATCCTTCTCAGCTCCATTATCTCCATTTCTTTAAAAACCTCCTTTTCAAACATTTTTTCCAAACTTTCAGGTTCCTCGTTCACATACCACTCAATCATTATTTTCGGTGATCTCTCCCGTATAGCCATTATATCTCCCTCCTCCATTTGTATTTCTGCTACCATGTTCAATGGTTTTTCCATTACAATTTTCCAATTCCTCACATGAGATGAGGCTTGTAACCCATTCAAGCCTATTTTTCCATCGTTCCTATCTTTATCTTCCCTTTATGTCTGTTCATCGCTTCCTTTTTCTTTTTCTCCATCCATATTTTCTTGGTTGTTGGGGGAAGCATTTGCAATTTTCTTCATTGTGATTTCTTCTTTTGCACTTTAGGCAGAATAAATTTATTTTTTCTATTTTGATGCTTTTAGTTTGTTCTGACATTCATGAGTGCAATTTAATTGTAGATGGGATTTCCTTTATTGAAATGAGAAGGATTCTTGAAAATATTAGAGAATCCCCTCTCTTAAATCTACTTCAATCATTTGTCTAATTGCATCTCCTATTTTTGTAATGCATCTTTCAGACCAATATTCAAAGGGGAGATTGTATAACTTGCAAACCCACATCACACGATTTTGAGGATTAAACACCAGCGGATTAAAGTTCCTCTACCACCTTTGTAAAAAAAGGTATGAAGAACTAAATTTTCAAAGTCTCCCAATTATTTCCTCCCTTTTTTCTTCAGTTCAGAATACTACTACGAAAAATCCTTTTGGGAGGAAGATTAACACTGGATCCATTTTCACAAAAACCTATCGCTAACTGCTTTCCTTGAGCTAGATATTTTTCATCATTCTCTCTTAAGATGCTCAATATTATTTCTTACAATTTATTTTTAATATCTAAATTATAAAAACTCTAACATTATAAATAAATTCTATCTCATATTTTATGCAATATAAAATTACATAAAGCATAAGACAATAGCCATAAATCCTTAATTGTAATTCTCCATTGCATAAGACTTGCTAGACAAGTTGCACATGGAAATTGTCACAAGTAGTTTAATTAGCCATTATGAAATTAAATTTAATTAGATATGACAATTTGAAGATATCACTATTAAATTCTTTTCATTTTCTATTTTATTGATCAAAGAAAAAATTACTTACATAGAAGAAAATGCAAAAAAAAAGACTACAAGATGAATGAAGAACAAATAAATAAATAAAAGAGGTAAGATAAAACTTACTTAGTTGATCAAATGAAAGGATTTTATTTTAAATTTTATTATTATTTGTAAATTTATTAGTAGGTATGATTTTATTTAATAAATAGAAAAAAATATTATCTTTATCTAGTATTTTTAGTTTTTCATGAGTAATTATATTTTAATTTACTTAATAGGTAAAATTATTGCTTTATCAAGTCATATTAAAGAAACAACTAATCATGTGGAGATAAGTAAAGACATATTTAATATATGATTTTATTTATTTTTTCAGTAATTTTTTAAATTTTTTATAGTTAAATAAAACTTAATTGATATGACTCATGAATAAATATATAGATATATGATTTGAAAATATTTTTTAAGATTTTATTTTTAGACAAATAAATGAAATCTAATGATGTAACTCTAATTTTTTTTCTAAAATTTGATCCATTAGTTAATATATAGATAAAATTATTAATTTTGCAATTAACTATGTAAATTATTTTTATTTATCTCAATAAGAATTAGTAGTCATGTTTTATTTAATAAATACATGAACAATATTTATTTTATAAGTCATATTAAAAAAAAATTGTGTAATAATAAGAAAGAAAGGAAGGTTAGTGCACATAATCACAGGTTCTAGAGCTCTTCTAATAAAAAAGCTCTATCCTTAATTATTTGCAAATGTTGTATAACTGACTTGTTGTATAACTAATGTTTTGAAAACTACATTCATTTTTTTATTAAATAATAATACTACACGATAAAAGAAGAGCAACCTATTGACTTCCTGTAACACCCTATCACGCAAACCCCAAAGGACAACTAAGAACACAACAATTTTTTATAAAAAAACTCAAAGTACAAATACTATGTTTACTAATACAACTATCATAATTATATTTACAAGTTAAACACCTAAATCCCTTGGGGTACACGAAGTGACATTACGTAATCTACCCAATAGCAAAACTTGATAAAAGTAACTTTCATAGCTTCTAACATAACTTCTCCATTTAACATTTATAAAAAGATACGCATTAAAACAAGAGCAATCCATAGAGAAAACTTTACAAGATTTCATAATGAATTTAACTTGGAAATATTAAGAACTTATTTACTCAAATGTAATACATCATCAAGAATATTTTACATTTATGTATAAAGCTTGAATTACAAAATGTGATTATGCAATACATCATTCTCCAAATAAATCACAATAAACAATTATCCAAGTTTACAACATACGTCTACCCAATACATGGGAGAGTTACATTTCAATTTACAAGATATGACAAAAGTTCAAATATCCATCTGGAAGTACATAACTCTAGATCAATCTGTCTCAACAATCTTTGCACCGAAGGTACATCTGCAAATGGGGAACCCAACGGGGTGCAAAGCATGTTCCACCCAACCACCCCCATGCTAGGAGTAGTTAAGAAAGGATTCTTGACCAAGGATGTCTAAGGTAACACATAAGACTCAACTCCGAACATGGAAATAGAAATCACATATATAAGAAACCATAACAACAAAAGTCCACTATCTAAACATGACAACAACAAACACCAAGTCAAAACAATAAGTCTCTTCCAGAAGATTCCAATAAAAAAATCTAAAGGGGAAAGCTAGGGGAGAGTGTCATCGCATGGCCTTACATGGATTATCTAGACATCCTATCACAAGGTGCCGCCTCCATCAATGGTTATCCTAACTGCCTATCTCAAGATGCCACTCCATAGGGTGACTCATGCGGAATCGTGAATTTGTCATAAAGAGGAGATCACGATTATGCCAACCATAGCCTTCTCGACCACCTATAGACTATGGAAGCCCTAATAGGTGAACAAGGAATCTATAATTATCTTTTTATTATTTAACTACCCATCCCCTAATTAATTAGTTAGGTTTTCACTTTTTACTCTAACTCTAACGTGGGTTATCCTGACAGCCCCTTTGTGCCCCGATGCCCACGTAGAGCCACTCTCTCTAGAATCCCCACAAGTACTCTAAACACAGAATAAAACAATCACAAGGCAAAACCCTCTCGCTATAATCATATGACTCAATTACCTAAACAAAAAAATTGCAAACTCAAAGTAGACTCAAGATCACAACCATAAACAATTTGGAATCATATATCAAATATAAAAGCCTCATAACTTTATACACCAATTTCCCAATCCTCTGGAAGTTTTAACAATAACACTATCTCCTATAATAGGTTGACTAACTTAAGGAACACACATGTTGATAACGCAACTCAAGAGACCCAATAAAGAACTCAAGAAAATAAATTAAGTAATTATTCAATATTAAGAAATTGATTAATAACACAAATTCACTATGGTTTACAATTTAGATGGAGACATTGCACTACAAGAAATCCATCTCAGAAGTCAAACTACCAATTTCCTCAATTTATTTCATTAATTGGTAACACTCAAATAAATTTGATAATATATTTTCTACAATTTTGACCAATAGGAACCTAAAGTCATAGAAAATAACTTGCATAATATACTCCCATAATTAACCAAGTGTATGTGTATATATAGATAATTTTTTTGACAATTTAAATTAACATTATAAAATAACCTATAAAATTACATATATATATACACATGCACATAAATTCTTTATGAATAATAAATATATATTTATATATATATTTTGTATATATACATATATATATAATATTTATATATATATATTTTGACTTAAATCAAAATTGAATTTTAATGAAATCCAATTATAAATTTAAATTAAAACAAATTTATTTGTTTTGTTCTTATTTTATATAATATTGGGTTGTGCGCAGCCTGGGAGACTATGTCCTCCCTATGGGGAGGTCGTAGCCCCACAAGGGTTGCACCTAGCAACCTATGGCTATTGTGCACAGCCATGGTGGTTGCACCTAGCTCCATGGGTGTGGGGAGGTGTGGCTCTGCCAACCCTCCCCTCCCATATTAAAATATATATATTTATAAAAAAAAATTAATATTCTATATGGACGGAAAAACAAACAGATTACAAAAGCATTAAAAATATTTTCTCAACACAGTTTTGTGATAATCAATATATATATTGTGTATATATATATGTATATACATTATATATATGTGTGTATACATATATATATATATGCATATATATATACATATATATATTCATGGAATTTATACATATAAACTTTAAATTCACAGAAAAATTAAGTTCTGAGGAACAGTAAATTTACCAGCATAAGTTCTTCTGAAAATTTTATTTTCTTTTCAAACAAATGGAATAAATTGGGAAACAAAACACCATATTTAACTACAGGAAGTATTTAGGAAAATTTGCACAAAAATTTTCTAATTACCTGAGTTTTACCAGAGAGTTTTTTTGTTTTTATTTAAAAATCTATAGAGGTTTATTTTCAAATTCCTCAAATTTGACAGGGATTTTCTACAGCTTACAAAGCTACTGGTTTAACTTCATTTAACGAGGTTCTCTAATTTTTACTGTGCAACTTTTCTACAGGGGTAACAAAATCATAACGGAAAACTTCTGCAATCAGGAACACAATATTTCTATAGAGAAACTTCTAAACTCTACAGAGGGTATAGTCAATTCCTATTACGCAAACAAACAATCTTTTCAAAATATGAAAGCATTCAAACCAAAAGACAGTAAGGAACCTGTTTCCTGAAGGCTATAGAAGCAAAAATTGTCCAAAGCTTCACCTTTGAAACTTCCAGCTTTTGAGCTCTTCCTAGAAGCTTCACCTTCAGCCAAAATACTAGTCCAGAAAACTCTTGTAGCCTTTTCACAGACTATTTCTAAAAAGTTAAACCAGAAAAACCACACAAAAACCACACACTGTTCTTCAACCAAAAATTCCCGTGATCAAATTTTTGTTACCCCCATGCCCATATTCTCTCTGAGAATATTTTCCCCACAAGAAATTCATTAATTCCTCCACTAATTTCTATAAACCTCCAATAAAAGAATTTAATAATTTTTAAATCAATTTTATTGTTTTATTATATATTTTTTTAATAATAATAACATAGCTTTATAAGCTATTTAATTAACTTAAGCATTCAATAGAAAATTTAACACTCTAAATATCACAAAAAAAATATTATTTAAACTATCATTTTAATCAAAAATATTACTCAATTAGTTTAACTATAATTAACTGTAATAACTCTATCAATTAAATATATTAATTGATCACACATAACTAAAATTAATTAAATCACAAACTAAAATATTAATCAACACTACACAATTACACACAAGGACAAGTTGAAACAAAGACAACATTAGACTCACAGATGATGAACTTGGGATGGGAACTCTTTCTTAACCACTCTTTTTTTTCAACATTAATCTCATTGAGTTTATGGGACATGCTCAAACCTAACAAGTAGGTGGAGTTGATGTCCAATACCTACATCCTACATAGAAAAAAATATCATGAAGCATGTAAATCACCATTGCAAACACATCGTGAAAGGTAATCGCAGGGTAGTAGGGCACTTTCAAGCAAGTGATGCCACTCTATCCTTTCACTAAGATTCCATAGCAAACACACCAAACATCATAACAACATAAAACTCACAACATCACCATATATATATATTATTAAGGAACACCACAAAATAGTCATGTAACATAATCACCATGAAATGTTCCATCTAACAACATATGTAAACTCTAGTGCAACTAATCAACCAAACAATAAATCCATGCACAACCAAAATGGTGAACTGATCACCCACACAACCAATTACGAAATCCACACATAAGAGTAACAACAACATGAGGGGTATTACACTGCCAAATGTACACTTTTTTTTTATCATCTTGGTACCCACATACCATAGGCCTGACTTATCTTAGTTCCTGCTCTATGACCATTAATCTTAGCTGCTATACATCCTCATTTGATATGGAATGTGTGCATTAAATGGTGGAGTTTTGTTACCTAATTGGAGTTGTATAATATATCTTTTTCTATGAAATTTGAACCACTTTATTCATCTCTTTATTAAACTAAAGGAACTTCTATGATGTTGGAAATAGTAAATGTTTTGACTGAGCCTACTCACACATCAAACTGCCCAGTAGTTTACCTACCTATCAGGAGCTTTCAATGACAATTTCTTTTTGGGGTTTTTCATCCTTGTCCTACTCCTAACTGCACATAATTTATTGTGGTAGACATTTTTGAATTTCCAGAATTAACTATGGTAGGTAAGTTCAAATTTTGAGAGGGAATTTTTGTGAAGAAAAATAGAAGGAATGTAATAGTTAGAATAGAGAACAGTTAGTTAATGACAAAAGATTTTGCAAGTGATTTCCAAAAGGTGAAGTTGCACCAACAACAAAGAATGTTTTGTGGAAGGAGCAGCAGATAGCTTCAATCTGTCCAGTGTTTCCAGGGAGTAGCAGATAGCTCCAAATAGCTACAAATTAGCTACGATGGTTGTAGGGAGCAGCAAATAGCTCTAGATCATTCAGTGTAGGAGGAAGTTAAGAGAGCTTTGAGAAGCTCCTAATTTTTTTTTGTTTTGTGGGTGCAACTTCAGAATGTTGCAAGTCAAGTTTTTAATTATTAGATTATAGTTTCTAGTTTGAAACTAGTTTGTAATTGTTATTCTCTGAGTTAATAGAAGAAGCAATTTTGCATGCCCAACTGCGTTTGTCTCCCCATCTATTTTGTTTTTCTATTTCACAGTTTTTTTAGTATTCTTAGTGATTGAGAAATAGAGCAACAACTTTGTGTGCATTTGTATCTTGTGTTTCTATCATGGTAACAAAGTATTAAGGTACCTTTTACATTTTTTGACATTGTATCATAACCATTTTGTCCCTAAGTCTTGAGTGAGCTAGGCATTTTTTTTTTCTAACTGTTTAAATTTTTTTTGTTGGAGACATGGCTGGAGATGAGTAAGATTTGGCAACAACCACCACCATTCAATCGATAGAACTATTATGTTTGGGCAAAGAAATGAAGACCATAATGGTTGAAAATGATTTGTGGGAGTTTGTGATCAATGGGTTTAATGATGTGACTAATCCTGTAGGATATGATGTCCTCACAAACAACCAAAAGACCTAGTTGAAGGAGGCAAGGAGGAAAGGTGCAAAAGCATTGAGTCTTATTGAAGTAGCCTTGACAGAGGCCATTTTTCCTAGAATAGCAGTAGCTAACTATGAAAAGAAGCTTGGGAAATCCTCCAAACTAGTTACAAAGGGACTGATAAAGTCAGATTGGTGAAGCTCTAGATGCTTTGAAGAGATTTTGAGACTCTCCAAATGAAGGACAATGAGTCTATCTCAGACCTTCACACAAGAACCTTATGTTTGATAAACCAATTGAGGGTGAATGGAGAAGTCATGGAAGATCCTTAGAAGTTTACCCATAAAGTTTGATCGAGTTGTGATTGCCATTGAAGAGAAAAAGGACCTCTCATCATTGTTTGTTGATGAGTTGTTGGGTTCTCTGCAAACCGATGAGAAATTCCTAAATAGGTCTACAATGTATTCCCATGATCAAGCATTCAAAGCTCAAGACAATGAAAGAGGGAGGGGGAGAGGTAGAAACAACTCCAGATGTGGAAAAGGCAAATCTAGACATGGAAATTTTGGAGAAGATAGTTCAGGATGAGCACATAGCCAAGAGGGAGCAAGCAACTCTCAGTCCAGCTTTGGAAAGACCAAGAAGAGCACCAACTTGAGTTGGAAGAGTGACAAGAGAAATGTTGAATGCTATTATTGCCATAATTTTGGCTATTATGCAAGTGAGTGTTGGAAAAATCAACGAGATTAGTCCAAACAAAGTGTAAATGTAGCTGATGAAAAAGTGGTTGAAGGTAATCAACAAAATGCCTTCATCATGTGCAACATTGTTGAGCAAGGCAGTGATGAGGTATGGTTTTTAATTAGTGGTTGTAGCAACCACATGAGTGGTAATGAAATTTTATTTTCTTTCATTGATAAGAATGTTAAGTATGAAATAAAAATGTGGAACAATGAAATAGTTTTGGTTGTGGGAAAAGGGTCTATTTTGTTTTGCACCAAGCAAGGTGAGAAGGAGATTAATGATGTTTATTTTTTCCTTGGTATAAAGCATAATCTTATGAGTATTGCATAGCTGATCCAAAAAGGATACAAAGTGTTGATGGAGAAGGGTGAATGGATCATTTATGAGAAGGATGGAAGCAAGAAACTAATTACAACAATGGCAATGACAAAGAATAGGATGTTTCCATTGAGGCTAGAAAGGTGTTTCCCAACTTAGTCTATAGTTGTAGGAAACTGTATAGCATTACAACAACAAGCAGCCTTCAAAATAGTCATTCAAGACCCTTCCAAGCTTTTGCATCCTAGGTATGGACACTTAGGCTATGCTGGTTTGAATATTTTTTCAAAGAAGGGTATGGTTGGAGGTCTACCAACCATTTTAGAGCCTAGTGGTAGATGTGAAGCCTACATTTTAGGCAAGCAACATAGGCAACCCTTTCAATCAGGAAATTCTTGAAGGGAAAGAGCACCATTGGAGTTGTTGCACACTGATTTGTGTGGCCTTATGCAATTAATTTCTATTGGTAAGAGCCAATATTCTATGACCTTCATAGATGACTATAGCCGTAAGGCATGGGATTATTTTTTGCAACATAAATCTGAAGCATTTGACAAGTTTGTAGTGTTTAAAGCCTAGGCTAAAAAGGAGTGGACATTTCATGAAGGTCCTAAGGTCAGATAGAGGGGGAGAGGATACCTCCAATAAATTTGTGAATTTTTGCAAGTAGCAAGGCATTAAGAAGGAGCTAACAATAGCCTATACTCCGCAGCAAAATGGAGAGGTTGAGAGGAAAAATAGAACCATTGTGGGGATGGAAAGAAGTGTGCTCAAAGTCAAGAGACTCCCAGATGAATATTGGGGTGAACTTGTAGCAACAACAATTTATTTGATAAATAGAAGTAATACAAAGGTAGTTTTAACAAGATTCCACAAGAGGCATGGAAAAAATGCAAGTGGACGGTTGAGCACCTGAGAGTGTTCGGGTGTGTGGCATATGCACTTGTGCCAAAAGAGAAGAGGAAAAACTTTGATGACAAGAGTGGGAAGTGCATCTTCAAAG
Organism: Sequoia sempervirens; assembly: GCA_007258455.2. NCBI lineage: Eukaryota > Viridiplantae > Streptophyta > Pinopsida > Cupressales > Cupressaceae > Sequoia > Sequoia sempervirens. The sequence goes on from VDFB02167671.1 coordinate 16,317, forward strand.
GCTACAATGAAGAGTCCAAAGTATACAGGCTATATAACCCAGTCACCAAGAAAATCATCATTAGTAGAGACATGGAATTCCTAGAGGATGAGTCATGGCAAGGCCTAATAGGTTCTAACAGCTCCCGACCACTCTCGACAATTCCAGGTGAAGAAGAAAAATAGTATGAAGTGCAACAAGATGAGCTTGTAGTCACTCCCGATAGCTCTAGACCAACTTTGGACCGCTCTGGACCGCTCCCAACTAGCTTTGGATCACTCCAAACCACTACACAAACACAGATAGCTCTTGACTGGGTCTACTCAGCAAAGCAGTAGTAGTAGTGAAATTTCAAACCCTACTCTCACCTCCCTAATGCCAAGGAAGACCAAGAGTCTAAGGGAGATCTACCAAAATGAAAGGTATGATGAAGAATTTGATGAGAGTATTAATTTTGCATTATTTTCTCATAGTGAGCCAATTTATTTTGAGGATGCTGTGAAAGAAAAGAAATGGTGTGAAGCCATGGATGAGGAAATAGATGAAATAGA
>VDFB02167672.1:0-33144 GCA_007258455.2 Sequoia sempervirens
CTTTTTGCCCGTCCCCGACAAAACCCGCATTTTTAAATTTTTTTTATTTTTTTTTTACGTAAAAAATTGCGTAAATCACAAAAGGGCGGTTTTTGTTTTTAACTCACCTACTGTCCGCCTGTGCCCTCGCGGTACATTGTCTGTACTCCATCCGCCAGGTGCACGATCGCGGTGTCGTTGTCTGTCGGCATCGTCTCCCTCATTTTTCTCTCCTCTCCACTCTTCTGCTCAGCTGCTACAGTGCAAGTGAGCCAGGTAATTTTTTCAAATTACCTTTTAACCCCTCCCTCCCAAAAAAGGTATTTTTTACCTTTTATTTACCTTTTTATTCCGCCAACTAATTCCAAACTTCCCGGGGCCGCCATTCGCAAACCGTACGTCCGATCCACTCCGTTCCAAAGGCAAACTTGCTTAATTTTTCGCCCTCTATCCAACGGTCCCCTCCATTTCCCTTTATCGAGACGTCGTCCGGGGCCCCTTCTTTCTTCCCCAACCGCCCTCTCGAGGGGGCATACCCTACCACTTCCTTCCATTTCAAACCAGACACTGGGGCATCCTCATTTCTTTCTTCATCCTCGACATTCACTTTTCTTCGAAACATTGTTATTTCAACAATATTTCGAAGAGGGGCAAAATGTAGATACCTAAATTTAATCACTTCCATATGATTAAATTTGTTGCGTTCACGCCTATCATATTAATATTAATTTATTAAATTAATATTACCCCCTGTGTCTCATACTGATAAAGTATTTAATTTAATAATTAATACTTTGTCTGTTACTTTATTCCTCTCTAAATTAAATAAATACACTAATTTATTTAATTTAGTCACTTATCCTCCTTTTGATTTAAAAATCAATTTAAAATTCCTCACTTTCTCTCTCCTTGTCACATCCTCCAACATTTGCCACTTGCCTCTAACCTTCTGTTAATTAGCCTAATCCAATATTTGCACAACCTTAACCAAAATCATTAACTAAATTTAGCACCTCTTTTTGGTTAATTCTTCCTTTTTTCCTTTTTGATGTTAACCCCCTTTTCTATGTGAATTTTTAATTCACATTTATTTTCTCTAGACTCCCCTCCTTTAAATGTGAATTTTTAATTCACATTCCATTCTCCCAAGGCTTCTAGAACCTTGGACTTGTCACAATCTCCACATGTGACCAAGTCCCACCTTTTTGGAACCCACCTTTTATCCTCTAGATCATCCTATGAATGTGAATTTTTAATTCACATTTATCCTCAACCACCTTTCCTTTCCCCATGTAGATTTTTGAGGAATTCTAAAATTCCTCAAAAGTCCCTTTCACTCCCACTTGGGGACAAGAAATCCCTTTTTGTGGAAATCCTCTCATCCCCAAGGTGCATGTCCTTTTCCACCTCATGTACCTTTTGACAACTCATCTCCACCTCATATCCTCTTGTCCACTTCACCCTCCACATGTCAAGATGTGAGGGCTTGTGGGTTCTCAACCCACCATAGCCCTTCATCTTGACCTTGTTGGATCAATCTTGACCCTTGAATTCTCTAGAGAATTCAAATTCTTCTATAAATACCCCCTCCTCAAGGGCATTTCCACAACACTTTTGATTTTCATAACCTTATGCTGCCATTTTGCCTTCACAACACTTTGCACTCTCACAACTACATGCTGTCCAAGTCATTTTAGATCATTCAACCATCTTTTGTCCATCATTTTGCATGTTGAAGCTTGCATTTTAATCACTCAATCTATCATCTAAGGAGCACACAACCCATCCAAGCAAGGGCCAATCAAAGAAGTTTCAACAACAAGGGAGGTAAAAGTGTTTGTGTTTCATTTTATTTGCATTCCTTTTCGTTGTAACTCTCTTTTGGCTAATCTTGAGGTGTCCTTGGTGTTTTTTCTTTCATGTTTCTAGTTAGATTCACACATTTAGAGTAGCATAAAATATCAAGGTATACACATATATATCAATAATGTAATTGTCATGGTACAAAATTAGGATCAAATGTCATGTGTATCAATCAAATGTATACAATTCCCATGGGGCTATAAAAAATAGAGCCCATGGATCTCAAAAAATAAAGTGTCGCTGATCAAAACTATGTGAGCTAGCCCTAATGGTTGCTCCCCTTACCCGCCTACCTCTCGGGATGGTCCTATTTGTACCCTGTTTACTAGGAAAACTATTTGTACCTTGTTTACTAGGAAAACTCTGGCACCCGAGCTACTGGAGGCATTGCCTACCGGTAATGAACCTTGTAATACTCAGCCTCCCGCATAGCATCACAGTACATCTGTATAGGTACTATCCTCCCCTATATGCTCTCTAGCTACTGGCATCTGCCAGTCTCTTGAGCTAGTTGCAACTCTGTCACCTATTGTTGTTGTACAACCTAATCATGCTCTACTATAAGGTCCTAGACCGGTTGCCCGGTTTGGTCCCTCTCCACTGTCAGTGTTTGCACCTAAACCTAAAGCTGGTGAATCAGAATATCTCTTTGATTGAGCTAAGGTGGCAGAGGTGGTGGAGGTGGCTATTGATCTCTCTATGGTGGTTGTTGGTCCCTCAGAGGTGGTTGTTGATCTCTAGGAGCATCCCTCTGATGGTCTCCTGGTCCCCTTTGATCCTGGTGCTGATGTGGCTGGTGTAGAGGTGGTCTGCCTCCTCCTCCTCCATCTCCATCTTCATTTCCTTGTACTCCTTGTCCTCGCCCCTACCCTACTCTTTGGCCTCTGGGTGTCCACTGTGGGAGTACTGTTCTTTGAACTATCAGTCTAATGGGAGGCCGAAACTAGTCAACATAAGCCTGTGTGGTCCCCAGATATTCCTGCTCCTGATCATAGGCCCATGGCCTAGCTATAGTTTGTCTGAAGGATTCAACTGCATCCTTTGTTGAGATCATCTGACCCCATGTAGGCTCTTTGATAGACCGAGCAAAAGTAGCCACGTACTGATCGACTGGGTGATCCTACATGTCCCCAAATTGTTTGGCTACTTGATTAGGCAAGTAGTGCTCAATCATAGTGTGCTCACATCCTTGAATGAGCTGATCCTTCCTTGCATAAAATAGCTGTTGAACATCGTCATACCATGTGGGCATCCCTACCCAAGGTCTCCAGGTGAATGCAGTCATCTCATCAATAACCCTTCACCTGTGAGGTATGCTAGGCTTTCCTATGTGGTTGAATGTAAGACCACCACTATACTACCAAATTGTTGGGTTGTTGGGCTCGATGTCGACCATTGTGACCCTTGGTCAAAGCACAACTATGTGCTCCCATTCCCAGATGTGCAAAAGTGTGACCCCTACACCAATGGCTCTGCTGTCACAATATGAAAATCCATGCAAATCATGATATATAGTGAGGTCGGCATCATTGGCCCCCAAGTAAAGCAACACCTCCTGAAGAGCATCCCTCCCAAGCCAGACCCCATCCCAAACTAAAATACTTTCCCTACTGATCTAGAGCTACAAGTCCTAAAATAATAGATGCAACAATCAATTAGAATTTTGACACCTGACCTCTGTAGTGCTCAATCTCAATATGACCGTCAGTGAAAAAAATCTCATCCATCCCCATGATCTCATAGCACACATCCATTTTGGCATCCATGTCATATATAACCCTCTCACCGTGGACGATCAATCATAAAATTTGCCAAACATCCTCTAGTGTGACTTTAGCCTCGCTAGTGGGAAGATGAAAGGATGACGTTTCACTATGCCATTACTCAACTAGTGCGGTCATCATAGCTAGGAAAATTTTGATGGCAGAAGCATATGCAATGTACCATAGACCAATTACTCCAAGGTGCTCCTGTAGCAACTCATGTAATTCGATTAATCTACTAAGTACCGAGGATTGGTGCTCATGTGAATGTACAAGCTCTCTATCCTCCTGCACCCATAAAGCCACAACATCAAGTTTTATAAAAAATCTGGATCCCGTTTGAAGTTTTTGACATTGAAACAACAAAGGAGTCACTATTCGCAAAGGCATCAATGTTTGAAAACTCCAAACCACGCCGCTGGAACCTCCCAAACAACAAGCTAAGCCATGATGTTGTTGTTTGACCATGGGCCTATTTGACCTAAAACCCTAATGACCTAACTAGATCATGGTGACACTATTTGCATATGCGTTGACCTTTGGAGTTTTCCCCCTAAATCCTAAACTGTGACGCAGTGTCATAGATCATAATAGCGGCACAGTTTGAGCCCTAGTGTCACTGATTCTACCCTTTTAGTGGTGCTAAACAACAATGTTGGACAAGTTTGACTTTCAAAGTGTAATAAATGTGAGCAAAAATTGAAATAACAAGTCAGGTTAGGGTCACATACTAGTGGTCCTATGCCTAAAAACCTCTAGTAGACTCAAACTTGCTCAGAAATGTGTCAGGGAAACACTCTTTGTGCCATCTCACATGAAGTTCAAAGCTCAAAATGATGAAAATTCTAAAGGCTAAGTGTGCAAATGAATTGAAAGTGACCCCTCGAGGGCTATTTAAGCATGAAAATTAGGGTTTTTGACCCTTTTTAGCAATCAAACTAAGGTTTTATGCTCTCGACCCCATTTTCACCCAAACGAGGCTCGTTTTGCATCCTTTTTCTAAGTTTTGGCACATTTTTGGCATCCTGGAGCCTTTCTAGACCCATCGAGCGGCTTGTCCTCTTTTTTTGCGAGATCACCCAAAAAAATCCAAATTTTCGTTTGATATCTCAAGGGGGTAGTATACAAACATAATTCTTTTGCTGGGGCAATAGGGGGGCATATGAAAAAAATTGAAAAAATTTGAATTTTGATCTCGACAAGGTTATTCTTTGAACCAATGCAGCAAATACATTACTTCAAAGAGGGGCGAAATGTAGACACGTAAAATATATTGATTGATCTCATACACTTGATCCTAATTTACTAACACCAGTTCATCCTAAATCATCTCCTTTGATTGAATAATCTCTATTTGATTAAATTCATCACATTTCATCTTTTAATTAAATAAATCAATTTTATCTGATTAGATCATTATCTTCTATTAATTAAATAAATCATTTTATTTAATTAATCCTAATGTCCTCTTTTAATTAAATAAATTAACTTTATTTAATTAAATCACCATATTCTCCCTTTAATTAAATAAATCAACTTTTGTTTAATTAAATCCTAAAGTCATCTCTTTAATCAAATAAATCAATTTTATTTTGATTAACTCCTAAAGTTCTTCATTTAATTAAATAGATCAAATTTATTTAATTAAATCACTAATATCTCAAATTCCTCTCACTTTGATTTAAATAAATCCAAAATCTAAGTCAAAGTGTCAAATCAACTAATCTGCACCCAAGTTAATCAAATCCTAATTAATCCTAACACTAATCCATCAAATCCTCTAGATTTTGCAACTTGCACAAGTAAATCAGTTTAATTGATTTATTAATTCCTCCTTTTCATTCAAATATGGCATTAAGTTGGAATATTCCTCCAAGTTTGAAAACTCCCTCCCAAAAGGACTTGTCCATCCAACAAGGCATTAAAGGCCTCTTACATGTCCTTTTACTTGAGCCAAGTGGCATTTAAGTCTTCTTTCATCTCCCTCCAACATGTCACTTCTCAAATTTCAAATTCCACTTAATAGAATTTATTTGCACATTCATCAAAATGTAATCCACTCCTCTCCATTAGCATGTTGACAAGTGGAATTTTTCTATTGCCTCGTGCTTAGTCCCACATTCATCCTTCTTTCTCATTCCTCCATCCTTCTCTTCTATAAATAGAAGACTCTTTCACTAATTTTGGATCCACAATCTTAGGCATTTGATCCACAGCTTTATGCAAGATTGTTACCTTCAAGTTTTTGAGAAAAGTTCATCCATTGTCATCCATTTTCATAGTTTTTCATCATTTCATAGCTAGGTTATGGAGAAATTTTATCAAGGAGTATCAATCTTCATCAAAGTTTATCATCAAGCTTGCTAGGAATTGGGAAAGGGCTATTTTCCACATCAAAATAGCACCAATTCCTCCATGTGGGATTAAGATTTTGAGCATTTGAATAGGATTTAGATTTCTTTTACTTCATTTCTTTACCTTATTTCTTGTTCATCATGCTTCAAATGAATTTAATGGGGAATGATAGTTTAGATTGGCATAATTGACTAACATTGTATTGTTTGCTTGTGTTTGTGCAGGTCTAGATCCACCATTCATAGTTGGAACCTTGTACAATTAGGAGAGCTATGAAACAAAAATTTCATATTGATAAAAAAAATTCCACAAAAGGTGAAGCCATGAGAGTAACTAAGTAAAAATTGACTAATCCTACTAGAAAAAACATGGATAGATTTTCTAGCCTAAGAGAAATAACTATTCTCTCTCCTCAATAATATATAAACAAAACAAAAAAAGTTGTATGTTTGAATTGTGATAAAAATTGTCAAGTAGTCATAAGTGTTCTAGTAATGAGAAAAGAAGAAGAAGAGGGAGAAGTACCTACAAAAGAACCAAACACAAAACTTATGAATGAGGATTCCAAGGAAAAATAAAGTACTTCTATCTCTCTACATGCAATGAATTAAATAAATGTAACAAAAAAACTAAAATTAATTGGTAATATAAAAAATAAAAATGTGAAAGTGTTAGTTGATACTGGTAGTACCCATAACTTTATTGATAGAACACTAGCTAATGATCTCAATTGACAAATTTCAAGTCATGATAGCTAATGGGAAACAACTACCTTGTGGTGGTAAATGCCATCATATAAAAATCTCAATGGAAAAATATCAACTATATTTAGGAGTGTTTTCTATGATGCAGGAGCATCCATGGTTGACTGGCAATATTGCATCAACCTAAAATGTTTAATTTTATTTTTTTCTTTAGTTTGGTCTTTTCATATTTTAGGTGAATAAATATTTGTAATAAGGCCTGAAATATTTGATAAATATTTTGCCAAGTTGTTATGTTACAGTTTTATGGTGATTTGGGCTCATTTTGTGGCTTTTTCAAGGAAAAATATTCAAATATGCCTTATTGGGCATCGAATTTGTGGAGTTACAAGTTGTGACAGCTAATTTAATGTTTCTAAAATTTTTCATGAAGAATGTGGATGCCCAAGAGCATGTGGTTTGGATTTTTCTATTATGCGGCTCCTATTTGTGAGGAAGTGGTTGATTTTCTTGGCCAATCATGGATGGAGGTTAAAAAAGATTCCTTTTCATAATTTAATGATTTTAAATACATTTTTGAAAGAAAATTTTATATTTTCCAAACATAGCAAATTGGGAATTACAGGAAAGGTGTGAAGGAGTTAATTTATATTCTTTATTTTGGCCATTTTCAGGAGTTGTTGCTGCCAGATTGAAGTTGATGCTTCCCAGGAATGAATTTTTGAAGAAAGAAGGTAGAAACCATGATTTTGCAGGTCTGAGAGAGTGTTGAGATAGAAAATGAAAGAATAATTCCATGGTTGAAGGTGGATTCATCCACAAATTGAAGATTGCAAGTGCAGATTTTTGTTGTTTGAAGTTTGCAATCAAGGGAGAGAAATTGTAACTGTGTTTTCTTAGTAGTTTCATGTTTAAAATATGATTATGATTTATTTTTACTGCTGCATATCAGTCCTATTTACTATAATATCTGATATAATCAGATATATGGATGTTTCTATGTTATTTGTGCAAGTTTGAATTAATGGAAATTGCTTCATAATTGTTGCTTTGCATTAAAATTTATGTTATTTGTTTTAAATGGTTTTTTGAGAGAGGATTTGATAGTGGGATTGAGAGAGTATCCCCAATTGATATGTTTATTTTTCCTACTCCATCAATGGTATTAGAGCTAGTTTTCCTGAGTGAGCAGGCAAAAGCGCTGATTGGAGGTAGTTTGCACTATGACCTGGGGGTGGAATGTGTGTGGTGTGTAGACTGATCATCGAATGTGAGGCAGTCTATACTTGAGAGTGATTGGTAAGTGTTTGAGGAAATTAAAAAGAAGAAATGAAAAAGGTTTTTTAGAGTTATGTATGCAAATGAACAGGATGGAGAAAATATTGCAGAAATATGCTTTAAGGATAGCGTGAAGGAAGATGGTGAGAAAAGTATAACAGAGGTTGAGAGGAAAAAAGGTGCAACAATTGAAGAGAAAAATGATGTTGCAGTAGTAGATGAGTGTCCTTTGGAGGACTTAAAGTAATTATAAAATGAAATTGCAGCTAAGAGTGAAGGTTACAAAAATATGGCAACAAACAATGGTGAGAAAAAGGTTGTAGAGAAAGAGGTAATACACAATGCTTTTTATTTTTTATGATGAAGATGTGAGTGCATTTTATGTAGGTGAAATATTTGCAAAAAAATATAATAGTGATTTATATTTTGTTAAATCTGGTAAAGGTGATGATTTTTATATTTTGAATAAGTTGGTTCAAATAGAGTTTTCTAGTGATGTTTGGTATGTAGAAGATTTGTTTGGAGTTGCAAAGTTTAGTGCATGTACATTTTCGTAGAGGTGGTCAGACTATGGTGGGTTGAATCCCACAATATTGGAAGATATTTTGAGTTGCATTTGGTGTCCAGGTAGTTGGTTTATGATGGATTTGATTCCACATTGGAGATGTTAAGTGTAGAGAAGAATTGTCAGGGGAGAAGGATACTTGTTCTAGCTAGGTGTTGGAAGAGGAGAACGAAAAAATCTTTGACATTACAAAATTTATTAATGGAGTTTTTTGAAGGTTGTTTACAACTTGAAAGGATAGTCCTACTATCCAACTCGATTTTGTGAGACCAAGCTCACAAAATTGTTCTACCTTGGGTGTCTGATGCAAGAGCATCCATGGTTGATTGACAATCTTGCATCAACCAAAAATATTTAATTTTAATTTTTTCTTTGGTTTGGTATTTTCATATTTTAGGTGAATAAATATTTGTAATAAGCCCTGAAATATTTGATAAATAGTTTTCCAAGTTGTTATGTTACAATTTTATGGTGATTTGGGCTCATTTTGTGGCTTTTTCAAGGAAAAATCTTCAAATATGCCTTCTTGGGTGTGGGATTTGTGGTTTACAAGTTGTGACAGATAATTTAATGTTTCTAAACTTTTTCATGAAGAATTTGGACCCCTAAGATCAAGTGGTTTCTCTTTTCCTATTTCACAGCTCCTATTTGTTAGGAAGTGGCTGCTTTTCTTGGCCAATCATGGATGACAGTTGCAAAAGATGAATTTTCATAATTGAATGATTTTAAATAAATTTTTGAAATTAAATTTTATATTTTCCAAGCATATCAAATTGGGAATTATAGGAAATGTGTGGAGTTAATTATATACTTTATTTTGGTCATTTTCAGGAGTTGTTGCTGCCAGATTGAAGTTGATTTTTCCTAGGAATGAATTTTTAAAGAAAGAAGGTAGAAGCCATGTTTTTGTAGGTCAGAAAGAGTTTTTAGATGGGAAATGAAAGATTAATTCCATGGTTGAAGGTGGATTCATCAACATATTGAAGATTGCAAGTGTAGATTTTTGTTGTTTGAAGTTTGCAGTGAAGGGAGATAAATCAAGTAACCAGGTTTTCTTAGTAGTTTCACGTTTAAAATCTGATTATGATTTATTTTTACTATTGTATATCAGTCCCATTGACTATAGTATCTGATATAATTAGATATATGGATGTTTGTATGCCATTTGTGCAAGTTTGAATTAATGGAAATTGCTTCATAGTTGTTGCTTTGCATTAAAATCTTTGTTATTTGTTGAATGGTTTTTTGAGAGAATATTTGATAGTGGGATTGAGAGAGTATCCCCTCTTGAGAGGTTTAGTTTTCCTACTCCATCATTTGATCACTATTAGGGGATTGGATGTAGTTTTGGGTGTGCAATGGCTTAAATAATTAGGAAAAATATCTTTCAATTTTCAAGATTTATCCATGGCTTTTAAGATACATGGAAAAAAGTATGGAATTTTGGGAATAAACTGACCACCAAGTGAAATCATTATCTCACGTGTGATGAAAAAATTAATCAACAAATGTTATTATAATATAGGAGCAAAAGTACATTTTATAGAAGCACAAGTTATGATAGTTCTCAAGGTCAACCAAAAATTCAAGATATTATTCAAAATCATCAACAATTATTTTAAGAATCCAAATTTTTACCTCTAATTGGAGAATATAACCATTCCATTAAATTAATACAATGGAGCACTTTTCATAAAAAAAAAACATTTTTAATCCTCTATTCTTATTCTAAACAAAATGTATGCTTCATAGAGAATGTGTTCACATTGCAAGAAGCTAAAAAAATCACTCATAACGATAAGTTTCATATTCCTATTGTTAATGAATTAGAAGAAAATAAAATAAAATCCAAATGTGTCTTTAGGGTGAAACAAGAATACTCAAGAAATTTGGTTTCACTGAAAGGTGTTTATATGGACCCTAAGAAGAGAAGTTTCTTGGGTCTAACAATATACTATAGAATATTTTTTCATACCTATTATCCTATAGAGAAAAATTCTCTTAAAAAGGTACTAAAGTGAATATCCAAAAGTTTGTGGAATAATTCTTGATATTTTGACAAAAAAAAATGAAAATAATAAATAATTTAGGCCTCTTACAAATATCACACATTCCTATATAAATCTAGGAATAAATATTAATGGACTTCATTATGGGCCTACACAAAAAAAATGATTTAATCTATCATTTTTTGGAAATACGATTTAAGAATGAATATTTTTGTGGAATGTCTCATCGATTTTCTATTAATACTATGGAAAAATTATTCATAAAAAATATACAAAATATTCATGAAATTTCCAATATTAGATTACAAAATAGAGCCACCTCATAATTCCTAGTTAAGTGGAGGAATTTACTAATTGAAATTACAACAGTGAATGATGAATGATTCATACAAAATGTCTTAAAGTTTCTAAGCATTGAGGTCAATTATTTTCAAAATGGGAAGGGAATGTTATTATCCTAATATGATATATTTCTAAGTATATATTATATATTTCTATTGCCACTTAGAAGTGCACGCTTGCTAAAATACAAAAATCAGCCTAGTAGTGAAACATGGCAAACATTCCAGGTTGTGGGTCACCTATAGTGGAAAAGAACCTCTATAAAGGGCTTGTTCCCCTTTTTTTATCACCTAGACTAAGCTACTTACTATTGTTGTTGGGAAAAGAGTCAAAGAAGAAACATAAAATGAACTTAAAATGATTGGGAAGGTGATGCACCAAACTAAAACAACATATGTTTGATGTTCTTTGACACACAATATTCAATAGAAGTCTATTTTTATTGCATAAATTTTGATTTTTTATGCTATGTTGAGTTTTCCAAAAGGAGAGAACATGTAACTCATTGTTTAGAAGGAAAATGCTAGTTTTCATAATTTAAACAGTTGTATATATGGTTTATAAGGTTGCAACTTGCATGAAGGTAAAATTTTATACCTATTGTTGTCTGATAAACGCGTATTTTGAAGGTTTTACTAATTGAAGAACAAAAATATATTCATCATTATTATTATAGACCAGAAAAATACATATGAGGAAGGAAAAATATAATAATTTTATTGGAAAGATGAATTCCTTACATCAAAATATGTTTGAAACTGTATCTTCTTACTTGAAATGTGTTACAATTTTTTTTTCTTAGTTTTTATAGACACTAAAAATATACTGATTGATCCTATACACCTGATCCTAATCTTACTCACACCAATTCATCCTAAAACATCTCCCCTTCTTATCATTTATTTAAATAATCTTTATTTAATTAAATTCATCACATTTCATCTCTTAATTAAAAAAATCATTTTTTATCTGAATAAGTCATCATCTCCTATTAATTAAATAAATCACTTTGTTTAATTAATCCTATAGTCCCTATTTTAATTAAGTAATTCATTTTATTTAATTAATCTCTAAAGTCATCTCATTTAAATTAAATAAATTTTTGATTTAAAGATAATACCATCATCTTTAATTAAATAAATAAAATCTTATTTAATTAAGTCTAAAATCATTATTCCTCTCATTTTGATTTATTTAGATCCAAAAATCTAAATCAAATGGTCAAATCAGCTAATCTCCCTTAAATTAATCAAATCCTTATTAGTCTTAGTCTTAAGCCATCAAATCCTCTAGATTTTGCCACTTGCTCAATAAATCATTTCTTTTGAATTATTAAATCCTGAATTACTTTCAAAAAGGCATCAATGGATGGAATATTCCCCAAATTTGAAAAATCCTTCCAAAAGGTTTTGTCCTTCCAACAAAGCATTTAAAATCTCTTACATGTCCTTTTTTTTAGCCAAGTGATATTAACTTCACCTTTCACCTCATCCTTCAAGCCATCTTTTGAATTTCAAATCTCCCCCTCATTTGCACAATAACCAAAGTGTGCTCAACCTTTGTTCATCAGCATGATGACAAGTGGCGCTTTATCATTGGCTTATCTTTTGTCCCACATCCTCCATACCTTGCATTATTCAATCCTTCATATCTATAAATAAAGACCTTCTCTATTTGTTTGGAGGAGCCACAATCAATGTAAAATCATTATGCTCATTTGGAGAGGAGGAGATTGAGGCAAAGTTATCATTTTATGCAAGTTCATCCAAGTTATCATAGCTTTTCATCCAAATTTCCATTTTCATAGCTAGGTTATGTAGGAATTTCATCAAGGAAGCATCCAATCTTCATCAAGTCATCACAAAGCTTACAAGGGATTCAGAAAGGACCATTTTCTACATCAAAACGACACCAATTCCCCCATAGGATTGAGAGTTTTCATGTTTAAATAGGATTTCAATTAATTTCCTTACTTTGTTCTTCAATTTCTTTCCTATTTGAGCATTGTAGATGAATTTCATGGGGAATCTTGGTTCTTATTTGCATTTGGATCTAATATTGTGTTTGTTTCCTATGTTTGTGCAGGTCTAGGAGGATTTGGGTTCACATTTTGGCTCTAGAGGGAGGGTGAACTTGAAGAATCTAACACGTTTTTTGGTCAAATTCTGTTGTTTATTGTGTTTCCAAGTCAAACAGTGTCGCTGGAAGAAAGTGTGATGCATTTGTGGTCTCTATTTTTCCAAACAGCGCCACTGATTTCACTAGAGCACCACTCAAATCCTCAAACAACGTTGTTGTTTGCATATATGTTGCTGTTTGGACCCAAATAGCGCCATTTCCTTGAGTTCAAAGGGCGCCGCTTTTGATTTCTTGCTTTTGCAGTCAATCTTAAAATGGTTGTATCTTGGTCATTTTTTGGTCTTTTTCAAAGCTTTTTTTTTTTAAATGGGGTAGAATTTCATAATATATCCAATGGTGTATGTGATTAAAAATTTTGATAGAGTTAAAATTTTCAAATTTTCACCTAATGTCAAACCACAATGAAACTTGGTCTAAATCTTAGGGTTTTTATCCTTAATCATTTATCTAACCCTCATATCTTCTTGTTTCTTGATTTAATCTAAAATTTGGAGCTTGTATTGTAGGTTTTAAAGGATCATGGAGTATGGAAGTCAAATAAAAAGAATTATCACATCATTGTATCAAGTGTTTTTGAACAGTTTGGGGAGAAATTATAATCCCACTTCTAAGGACTATGTCATCTTCATGTTCTTTAGGACTTACTAACTTTTGTTTAGGCTTAAAAATAATCTTAGGCAACTTACTAGATTTTTTTTAAGGTTAACAATTGAACAAACAACTTTCATCTTTCATTTTGGTGCTTTAAAAAGAATCAAATCATTGCTTTGAGGATTTAAAATTAACATTGCATCTATGTTTTTGTAATCACTTACCCAAAATAATATAATTAAAAAGATGTATGCGCTTCTCTCGCACCTCATGGAAATATTGAGAATCAAAAGACATTTGGTGATATTAGGTTGTGTAAGTGATTACCTACACACTTCAATTTGGATCCTAAAATTGAACAAATCTTGTGAGTGTGAGTGGAATATATCACATGTGTTCTCTCTTTGTTTCTCAATAAAGATTGATCAAACTATAAATGTATTTTCTCACTTTTGTGTTATCTTAGAGGGCCTGCCTTGTGGGACAAAGTAATCATTCAAGGGAACGACCCAATTGGGAACACGCTAAAGCCAAGCGAATTCCACCCAGGATATAAGTGTGGGTACTTGAGGAAAGGCAAGTATCACGATGATTATTTCGACGAGAAGGGCAGCAATATTCTCTCACCGCATGGATGATCCCCCACGAATGGAATGCCTGCATTAAAACCCCTTGTTTAAAAAGGTCCAAAATCCCTATCTATTTGTTGGTGCAAGAATGGTCATTCTAAAGCCACCCCACAATTTTATGGCTTTTTGTAGAGATGAGAAGTATGTGATGGGAGATTCATGGGTACTGATGCTTGGCTAACCCAAGAAGTGAGTGCACTGTAAGGGAGAGCCTATGTGGTCAAGCATCTAATCATTCACTAAAAGTAGGCGTAGATGGATTTATTCAAGTGGGGATTCAACAAATATTGTCTCAAATATCCATAGGGTTGTGCATTTTCTTGAAATCAAAACATTTTGCTTGGATCTTAAACATTGGGAAAACAAACATTCAACATGAACACCAAATTTCAAACCCTTTAGAGGAGCAATACCTTTGACAAAATTGAGTGTTATTGCTTTCCCGAGGGATTCTATCCTTAGAGGTTTCTAAGCATTTGAATTTACATCTCAATTTGGTTACTAAAGTCAACAATAGGAAACTATTGCCTTAATTTCCTTAATTTCCACATAATGGACCTTGTGGGATGAAAAGAAATTAGGACACTAGACATCTAGTTTGAAAATCTAATCAAGAAAGTGTTTGTGGTAAAAAGAACTCATTAATCAAGATGAAATCAATTGAACCTGGGCACACATGCATTTGTGTATATTTTGTCATATGGTTTTTCATGCAAACATCGATCTTTTGGTTTGAACTATTTTTTGGGAAAAGCATGTTCTTCAAAATATTGGTCTTGTAAACAAGTCTTTCTTAGGTTCATTTAGAATCAAAACAACCACTCATTTCATCCATCTCAAACATCAATCAAATCCATCTCACAAACAACTTTTGAACTATTGGAAAAATCATTCATACTAGACTTTTGGTAAAATCCTTCAAATCAACATCAAAATCTCCTTGTTTGGATAAGTGTGTGTGGATGAATCCTTCCTCTTACACCTAGTTAAACTATCATCTTGTGGACAAGTTTATTCCAAGACAACATCTAACATCTTGGAGTTTATTATTTCATTATCAAATTCAAATTAAATCCAAATCAAAATAAAATCCAAATAAAAAATCCAAATCAAATCCAAAATAAAAAATCCAAAAGTCCTAAAGTCTAGTATCTCCTCCAAGGGTCTTAAAAGTTCAAACACCCATATAATTCACCCCTTTCATCCTTCATCTCATCATTGGTCCTAAATCCTTTAGAGGTCAACAAAGTCAAAACACAAAGGAAAACATGGAATATAAACTTGATCCATACATCATGAGTAATCCAAGTCAACCAAACTATCAAAGCCTTACAATGCCACTTAGTTATCAAAACTCAAATTTATACAATCCATACATGGGATCATTATCTGCTACAAACCTCAATGATACAAAAAATGTGAGTATGCCCAATCTAAATTTTGGAACACCTTTCTGTATGGTAGATTTAAATCAAAGTCCAAACCTACAAATCTATCAACCAAACACTCAATGCACGAGTGTTCAACAAACAACATCATCCCACCAAATCCATACATTCCAAACATGAATATACCAAGTACAATTTTTTCAAACATGAACATTTTGAATCCACACTTGGTAAAATTTGGGATAGATATGTTTAAAAATCATACCAATGTTGTTGAAAGTCCAAGCAAGATGTTAACGACTCCATGTATTGATCCAAATCAAGGTAACACCATGCGAAATCAAAGTCACCTAATTCAAGGAAATATGATTTCCAACCACAACAATGTTGAATTTCAACCTATCATGTCAAATCTAAAGATCATCCCAAATTAGAACATTGTCCAAAATCAATCACCACACCTCCAAAATCAATCACCACAAGGTCAATTTAAGGTACAAATCTCACAAGGTAACAAATGAAAATACACACCTCTTGGGAAACCAATCAAGTCGATCATGCAATAGTTGGTGCAGGAAAATCTCATTAAAATACTTGTCTATGGGAACCATCAAGAACCCCCAGTAAAACTACCTTGGTATGATGAGAAGCAACTTTGTGAGTATCAAAAAATAAAGGGACACACAACCTTGAATTTTATTTGACTCAAAAATCTCATCCAAGACCTTATTGATAAAAAAATAATAACTATTGGAGACAATGATCGGGATTCAATCAATAATGATAGCATTGACAATCTCCCCACCACAATTGTTGAAAACAATGATCAAGATCTATCAACCAGTAATCATGTTGAAAATGTCTCTACATCATCCAATGAGTTAGAGGACATATCTCAAGAATTTATTCCAAAGCATGATCAACATCTTTCACCAAAGCCTAGCAATGGTCCTTTCCAAGACATATTGACATCCTTCCCGTGCCTTAGGAAGATATCCAAGAACCCTTTATAAGCAATCCATCCTTTGAAACTGACCCATGTCAAGAACTTAATCCAATGCATGCCAAAAGAAATTTTGAAATCATTCGAGATCAAGAATTTGCATCTCCAAGCTACTACAATGATATAATGGACACTCTCCTATCTTTACAAGATGATCATATCCACATAGAACATACTCCTCTATCTACCCATGAGATGCTTTCTTTAGATGGACATATTGATGATCCTCATTCAGAACATGATTCCTTTACTCCTGACATTATTACACAAAAGGAATAGGTTATTGATTCCTCGAGTCAAATTGAATTGTCAACATCAGGATCAGATATATCCAAAATTCAGATTGGGGACATCATGTATGAAGATATCCAACATTATCCACTCAAGGAAACAGGTCAAACATAACAAAATATTCCAGAGTCAGCAGAGCAACAAATTGAAATAACATCATCTATAGTAGAAAATTATCAGAGAAGGCTTACTGAACAAGACATCTCAAAACAAGGAGAAACAAGGAACAAAGGTGCTACTACCACCATACTAGGGGAAACTTTTTCTCAAGAAAATATCAACATAGGGAGCATGAAGAATCCTTATGATGAAACTGATGCCAATACTACAACCAACCACATCATGAATTTTCATCCACCCATCACCCCATCCACAAATTGGGACCAACATCAAAAGAAGGATGTAAATCAAAGTAAGAAGAACCTCATCAAAGGAAAAGAAGTAGTGAAGCCTGAAGGACAAATCAAATACACATGGATACCAAAAAATACAAAGAAAGATTATCCCTATCAAACTCCATCAGTCAGAGAAACTATGGGGAAAAATATAAAAGGGAGAAGTATCCATCAAAGACGTCCATAAAAGAAAAGGAAGGCTTCTCAGGCAATGTACAAAGTATACAAAGCAGTTGGTCCTAATTCCATGCACAGTTTTGTATCCACCCATCATTGCTCATCTTCCCAAGTTTGGAGATTCAAAGGTTCCAAACTATCAACCAATCCATCTTTTATTCCTTAACACACTCTATCCACACCTCCATACATGATATCCAATTCTCACATTGACCATGTATTGGAAATAACCCTTCATCATAAGGATTCCAAAGGCACCTTATCACGATGTGCACACAAAGACAAAGTTAACTCCGGTATAAACAAAGTTGATCAGGAATCTCAAAAGTTGTATTCAAGTGTATGTATCTTGGCAAAGAAGCTTCTTCAAGTAGGATATCGATGGCACATTATGACATAATCATCTACATTGACACCACCAGGTGATTCAGCATGAGCTTAAAATATTTCAGAAAAATACAATAAAATAAAAAAATATGAAAATCCAAAAATAAAAGAAGAAAAAATCATGAAAATAGTAAAGATAAAAAAATCGTCCTCAAGTGAAAACCACTACGGTGGTGATTTGGATAGGTACCATGATGAAAAATTGGAAAATAGGTGTCATGTGTAGAATTGAGCCTCTGTGTGCACCAGTTTAGGTGAAAGCATCTCATTCCATACATAATAAATCCAAAATTCCATCCATCTTATCCATAATAAATTCATTTCATCCATGAACCATTTATCCAATCCATTTTCATCCATCTACATCCATCTTCCCAATTATCTAGATCTTGATTAAAGTTTGGTGTACACTTTACACTTGCTTATGGTAAACATCTTGACATGGGCCATTTTCATTGATCCTATCCTACCCAACATTATCTGAGCCATGAAGCATTATCCAAATGAGCATCCTCTTTTTGAACACCTTATCTTATCACAAGATAATCCATCCATCCACACACCTATCCAAGCATCCACCCATGACATTCCATACATTGCTAGACACTGGGGGCAAATATTTACATCTTGCTTCAAAAATAAATCTTGATCTATATCTTCCAACTTATGTGGTGATCTAAACATTGGCAAACATGAAATCGAATTGGTTAAAGAATTTGTGAGCCAAAAATCCAAATCACTAGCCCATGGCATATTTTGATGAGAAGATGTTCCTTATCAAATCATTATATTTCATCGAACATCAATCCAAACAATCAATATCAGTTCCATCTAATTTGCACTTTAGCATACATCAAATCATTCAAACAATTTTGTTCCAAAACCAAGCTTCAGAATCTTGTCAATCAAATCCAATCAATCCATCATCATCTTGGGATATCCTTCCCAATCCTTGTGTTGCTTAACACTATCCTTACATCATTGTGTATCCTCAACAATGTTATCATCATCGTTCTTGATCAATCAAATCTAGTCAATCCATCATCATCTTGGGATATCCATTCTAATCCTTGTGTTGCTTAACACTATCCTTGCATTGTTGTGTATCCTCAACAATGTTATCATCATCAATCCATCAATCCAATCAATCAACCCTAGCTTGCTTTTCAACAAAATCCCAAATAGATCATTGATATCATCATGCATGTCCATATCCAAAACATCAAAATCATGTGAAAATCCAAAAACATTCTAAACATATCAAAATCCAAAAACACTCATAAAAGTTAGAAAAAAATCAAAAAAATGCTATCCAAACTACGTCATCTCTGAGCTTAAATGTCGGAAAAGCTAATCTTTGATTAGCTCTCGAGACACAAAATCCAAAAAACATTCATAAAATATTAGAAAACACAAAAAAAGTCAAAAAAAAACACAAAAAACATTCGAAAAACACAAAATCCAAAAACATTCATAAAATCTCAAAAAACAAAAAAATCAAAAACACCAAAATCCAAAAAAATTCATAAAATCTCAGAAAATCCAAAAACATTTGAAAATTGAAAATCAAAACATTTGTAAAACATCTTGAAAATACCAAAAAAAGCCTCAGAACATTTCAAAACATCAAAAACATCCAAATATTTGAAAAAATCCATCCATCCCATTTCGCTTCACCCACAATAAACTTCCATCCATAATAAATTGATTGTCAGCTTCACCCTTTGGCAATACAAATAGAAACAACCACAACAATCAACAAAAGAAAACTTCAAACATAAAATCAAAATCGTAACAACAAACTTTTAAATGTAAAATCAAACTCTTGATCATCCACAAACATGTCAGTCAACCTTATATCAATAGCCTTTCAAACAACCTATCAACTTGCCACCATCCACTAACATGTCCTAGGATGCATCCTTCCTACAATGGGCATTATCTTTGGAAAAATCACTTTGGATTCTTATCCTAATCATAACAAATCCCTTTGGCTAGAGGTATGAAGAACATTGACTTGTTTGTGTCCTTGATCTATTCTTTTTTATTTATCTTATTGCACTCATTCCAATGACCTCTTGATGATATCTAATCAAAGCGATTTAGAGAGAAATGAATGGGGCATCAATCATTATCTTTTTGTTTGCTGCGCTTGTTGGATGTTCTTGTAATATAACTTGGTGAATACTTGCTTTGTTAGGTGCATCCTAGCAAGGTTTCTGTATGTCAAGTGTGATCAAGAATACTCCTATCTATTTTTCGAGTCAAAGTCCATTGCACTAGGTACAACACCATCCTAGTTCTTTATACCTTGATGCATCATATCTATGTGTGTTATCAAACATAAGGTAAATGGCCCTTTTAAAATCCCAATTCCTAATAATAAAATCATTATCATCATCATCATTAAAGTTGGATTGTTGGATTCTCTTGTAATTGTCTTATTTCTTCTTACTTTCCTTCATGCTAACATGGTACCATGATAGTTAATCATAAATCATCACCATTGCATCTATCTTGCATCCAAAAACTGTCAGCATACTGCATAATGCATATCATATCATATAGAAAGAATTAATCATACCACATGCATTGCATCTCCATCATTGTATAATATAGATTGGTTATTCTAGGAATCTCATAAACCATACATTTATCATCCACTGCATAATCATAAAAGAATCATCATATCATATCATCTACATCCATATCATCCATGCATCATCATATCATCCATTGCATATAAACATCATAATAATCTCATATATATATCATCAATAATGTAACTATCATGGTACAAAATCAAGATCAAGTGTGTGTAATATATCAAAGTAGACATGAGGTTACCCATGGCTAGTGACTATCTACATCATCAAATCTGTCTACATCAAACATTCGAGCTGAACTAATCTTGAACCTCTTTGTCGCAAGATCAACCAAAAAATTGAACTTTTCGCTCTATCTCTCGAGGGGGCATTGTACCAACATAATTCTTTCGTTGGGGCAGTAGTGGGGCATCTGAAAAAATCAAAGAATTTTTGAATTTTGATCGAGATAGTTTATTCTTTGAACCAACGCAACAAATACATTCCTTCAAAAAAGGGGAAAATGTAGACACTGAAAAGATAACGATTCATCCTATATGCCTAATCTTGATATTACTAACACTAGTTCACCCTAAATCATCTCCCTTGCTTGTCATTTAATTAAATAATATTTATTTAATTAAATTCATCACATTTCATCTCTTAATTAAATAAATCATTTTTTATCTGATTAAGTCATCATCTCCTATTAATTAAATAAATCACTTTCTTTAATTAATCCTATAGTCCCTCTTTTAATTAAATAATTAATTTTATTTAATTAATCTCTAAAGTCATCTCATTTAAATTAATAGTGGTTTACAATTTTTGGCCAAACTGGACACTGAAATATATTTTTTAACTAAATCTTCACTTTCGGGCACCTATAGCAGCTAAACCATGAGGAATTTAAAGATGATGAAAACTAGAGTCTCATGGCATTTTGTTTGTAGATTCTAAATATATTTTTTTCAAAATTTTTGGAATCAGATTGCACTTATTTCTCCATCTCCCTCAAAAACTAGTTTTTTTCAGAAAACAACCTTTTTAAAAAGTGACACTCACCGTATAACGCATAACTTTTTTCCATGAAGGATAAATTCTAATTCTTTTGAATTTAGATTTTTAATTTTGATATATAGTGCTTCCAATTGCTTAGATAGTTTTTTGTTGAGTATTTTCTCTTTAATCAAGTTTAAAAGTCAAACTAATTACAATTCAGACATAACACGACCGTATAACGCGTAACTTTTTTTGTATGTATCAAAATTAATTTTTTCTTTTTTTGTTGGATCAAGGACTTAAATATCTAGTGAACTTATATTTTCCAATTTTTTTTTTGATAATCTGCTAGTTTTCCACATGTGGAAAACAAAGAGCTTGATTTTCGGTGAAAAACCTACATTCACAAGAAATAACAAATAAATATAATAATCAAATTAAATTTTATTAAAATTATACTTTTTTGGAAGATTATAATAAGGAATACATACTTACACAAAAATAAATTTTAAATGAATTCATTTGATCCCCCAAAAGGTAAATCAAAAGTTTTTTATCAGCATTTTAATAGGTGTAAAGGAGACTTCGTTATAGGTATGGTTTAAAACTAGAGGGGTTCTATCCAAGGGGGCTTGGTCTAAGGTGGTTTGATCAAACCCTCTTCAATTGGAATCCTTTAAATGGAACATTTCAAGGCTTAAATCATTATTCCTCTCATTTTGATTTATTTAAATCCAAAAATCTAAATCAAATGGTCAAATCAGCTAACCTCCTTTAAATTAATCAAATCCTCTAGATTTTGCCACTTGCTCAATAAATAATCTCTTTTGAATTATTAAATCCTCAATTACTTTCAAAAAGGCATCAATGGATGGAATATTCCCCAAATTTGAAAATCCCCTCCAAAAGGGTTTTTCCATCCAACAAAGCATTTAAAATCTCTTACATGTCCTTTTCTTGAGCCAAGTGATATTAACTTCACCTTTCACCTCATCCTTCAAGCTATCTTTTGAATTTCAAATCTCCCCCTCATTTGAACAATAACCAAAGTGTACTCAACCTTTGTACATCAGCATGATGACAAGTGGCGCTTTATCATTGGCTTATCTTTTGTCCCACATCCTCCATATCTTGCATTATTCAATCCTTCATATCTATAAATAGAGACCTTCTCTATTTGTTTGGAGGAGCCACAATCAATGTAAAATCATTATGCTCATTTGGAGAGGAGGAGATTGAGGCCAAGTTATCATAGATTTTCATCCAAATCTCCATTTTCATAGCTAGGTTATGCAGGAATTTCATCAAGGAAGCATCCAATCTTCATCAAGTCCTCACAAAGCTTACAAGGGATTTAGAAAGGGCCATTTTCCACATCAAAATGGAACCAATTCCCCCATGGGATTCAGAGTTTGCATGTTTAAATAGGATTTCAATTACTTTCTTTGCTTTGTTCTTCAATTTCTTTCCTATTTGAGCATTGTAGATGAATTTCATAGGGAATATTTGTTCTTACTTGCATTTGGATCTAATATTGTGTTTGTTTGCTATGTTTGTGCAGGTCTAGGAGGATTGGGATTCACAGTTTCTATGATTGAGAAATTAGAGTTAAAATGTTGTGTTCTTTTACTTGCAGAGCTAAAAAAAAGAAAGAACTAATCAAAACTACTAGCCTAAGAGTCCTATATCTCATCCCAAACAAAGAAGAGAATATAGAGACTAAATTTAATGAAGTTACAAGGCTTAAAAATAGGCCAAGATACTTTGTACACCCAAGAAATTCTTGTTTGACTTGGTCCCTTCAATGTTGATTGGTTGACTCCTTCATGCTCCTTGATTCGTGTGCTAGTTGGTGATGACACCCCTAGATCTTTGGAAGGTTTTTGAACTACTCCTAGATTCTTTCAAACTTTTGTGAAGAAAATTCACCCATTGTCCTTGTCACCATATTGACCTTAACTACACACTAACTCCCTCCTAGATGATTTCATGATGTCCTTGATTGCTCATTACTTTTCCAACTACTGAAACTTTTATTCCATAAGACTTTAGATGTGTGCAAGAAAAAATTGAAATTCTCAAAATCATCTTAAGGTCATAGTATATTATGCAGGATAAGAAATAAACACAAGTTTTTATATTTTTCATCATACTTTCATCAAATATTCTTCTTTCTCCATTGTAACTTTCATGGAACATAACATCTCCCACCTCAAAAAAATTTCATTGGATTGATATCTCTATCATATCAATTGGATGACTATGATTTCCATATCATATTGACCTTTATAGTATTTAAACCACTACTCTTCTTTATAAATCCTTCCTTTGTAATGATATGTAATCCTCTATATACTATTCTTTAGAAAAAAATTCTTATTTATCCATTGATTGTACATCATTTTTGAAAACCATCTTGTTCACTTATAAGTTGTCTTTCTTGATAGATTACCCTTTCCTTGTCTTTAGTGGGTTGTCATATGGATGACTATTAACTATTCTTTGTTCATCCTTTGTGAATGCCCTACCATAGTCCATGCCATCATCACAACACTTATCTGTTTGATTACATTACACTACTTTATCATGGACTATCCCTTCATACTCATGTGTCTTCGAGGCACCAAAATATTGCTTCACTATAGAATATCATTTTATTTTCATGACATTTTTATAGAATTCCCTTGATTCTTTTAAAAATTTCATTGTGACAACTCATTTCATGATATTTTTCATTGTGTTTATGTGTTGACATTTGAAATTTTGATGTTTTCCTTTGTAAATTGATACACAGTTCCTTCACAATCTTATTAAAACTCATTATGGTTATTCTCACCCTGCAATAGGTTCAATAAATATCCCACTCAAGGTGTGCCCAAAACAACTAGATGTATCATTCTCCATCATCCCAACATTAGACCAATTCAGTGTGAGGCTAGGCTACCCATGGCTATGCTCCGTGAATCTCATCCTGTCGGTTATCCACAAGTGCATAAACTTCCCACTTAAAATAAAATATACACACTGCATCATAGTGGATTTAATCCATTATCTTCATGTGGAAATTTTTCATTGGATTATTTTTGGCCTCAACAAATGAATTCTATCAAGCCTCATGAGGACTTATTTTTTATATGAAATTAAAAATTTAAGGCAAAGAACATAAAAAATTTATCCCTAACAATATTCTTGTAACTGATAGACCTATAATTTTATTCCTCCCACCCCACAAGTTGTGGATGAAACCATGTCTAAAGAAAATATCCTTCCAAATAAAGAATGTACTTATGTTGTAGTTCCTCCACCCATATCATACAAAATACAAAGAGATAATTGTATAATTCCCTTTGTTCCATCAAAGAAAAAACAATTGCATATACCTAAGGAGAGAGTGGTTTCCCAAACCCTTGTGGTCCCTGCAGTTCCTCCCCTAAGGGATGAAAAGAGATCAATGGTCAAGAAACCCACCTTTACACCTTCACAAATTGAAAACTAAACAAGAAGACACATAAATGATAAAGAGTGTAGATGTAGATGTCATGTTATTGCTCATCAGTTGGAAGAAAAGAATAAAACATTACATGATGATCAAACAACTATGCAAACAAATCAAGATGAATTGTAAATTTCACCAAAACATGAAATTTAGCCTCACATGTCCCAACAAAAAACAAAAATTGAAACAAGAACATACAACTAACATTGTCATTAAACCTCCCATTGTGATAAATTTAGATGATGAGGATGAGGAAGCTAAAATTGATGAACAAGTGCATAATAAACTATCTTTGTTATTCTAAAAGTCTATGGAAATCATGATGATCCTCTTGATGAGAGTGATTAACCACATGTTGAACCTAGTGATGCTCCTAGTACGACACTCGCTAAATCCCATTTGGATAGTTTTCTACCTTCCATATATGATGAGCAAGATTGGGATGCAGACAATTTTCTTTAGATTGGCTCAATTGTGTCCAGTACCTTTTGTGTTTACTTTATGTGTGCTATGTGTTTTCTTGCATATGATGTGACCTATCATGTTGTTCAACTTGGTGTGTCTTCATGTTTGTGAGTTTCCTTTGGATGACCCTTGTTTCTCTATTACTACGATGATACAAAGGAAATGACTCTGTCATGACATTAATCTATTTGTATCTCCATTCCTTTTGTCATAAAAAATATTGTTTTTGTCTTGTCTTTTCCTTGTGGGGATGATGCAAGGAATTGAGACATTTAGGTCTCTTTTGTGTTGACCCAAAATTTTATTTTTTATCCCTCTATATGTCATTCTTCCATTATGTTTGTTTTCCATGAGTATTTGGGAAATGATGTCAATTCTGAGCTCATTTACATTATGGTAGCAAAGATGTATATTAACCCCAGATATGTGGATTGGGCTCTTGTTTCCATATTTTATTTTATTTTGTGGTATTTCTTTTGGGGGAAACCCCTTATCATGAGGAAAATTTATTTGTAAACATATCATTGGCACAGGGCTTTCCAAATAAGCTCTCATGATATTTATCATTTTACTACCTTAAATTAATTACTCAAAACATGGTCTTTTGTAATTACTTTAAGGTGGGGTCATACATTCCATTATGTTCTTCACTTTGTTCACATGCATTGGAATTAGTGATGTGTTGACATAACTAATTTTTTCTTCACTTTTTTCACATGTGTTGGACATAGTGATGCGTTGGCATGCCATTTTGATAATTTATGTAGCACCTTATCCTAATTATCAGGGAGTATAATTCTTGGTATGGTTGACATGGGTAACCACCTAGTGAAAATTAGTCCTCACTAGTCTTTGTAGGTTTCTCATTTTTGTACATTGTTGTGAGGGCTCACCTAGTGTATATATTAGATGTCACTAGCCCATGGTGCCTTTGGTTTGTGATGAACCTAGAAAATATTAGACTTTGTTAGCCTGTGATTTGTGAACACCTTGGGTATGGATCCTAGCATAAAGAAGCTTTCTAGTGCATGATTGCCATACCCTTAAATTGTATTTTATGTTGACATTGTATATGTTTGTTTATGTTGTCTTGCTGCATTACATACATGTGTGTTCATTTTTTCTTATGGTGTCTTGCCATGGGATCTTGAATCCTACGGGCCTGTGCACTCCCCCTAGATTCATTGCCATCCTACCTCTTTAATGTTTGGACAAATGGACCCCTCTTAACATATTTTATACTTTAGTGTGAGTCTGAGCATAAGTTTATACTCTAACTAAACTGGGGGCTAAATGTAGCATCGTAAATTGTCACCCTTGAGAATTTCACACTATTTTTTGCTCACCCCTAAGTGATTGGACCTAATTGTACACCTAATTTCTAGAATTATGCATTCCATAGCCCATTTGTATAATTAGCAATAAAACCCATATAGAAAACCAATGCATACATTTAAATTTTTTTCCTCAACACCTTTGATCCCACAAAATAGGGTTAGGACTAAGTCACTCTAAGTGACTTGGTCCCCCTATTTTTCCTACAAAATTTATTCTATTGATGTTGACATTTTATTATTTGAATTTAAAATATCGAATGTTAGTTATTAGGATTTATTTCTTGAGAAATTAGAATAATCATATATGAATACCTACTCATTTCATCACTTGAAATATATCTATCACTAAGGATAATATTATTGGAGAATTTATGATCAATCAATTATCAAAAAATGTCAAGAGCAGTCGAGAGAAGATATTTTACAAAAATTAAAAATCAAAGAATCATGTCAAAGTGTATGTGAGTTTTTTCATGTTTTTTTATCATACATTTTTGAGATCTAATCTTTATAGGTCTTCAATAAAATCAAGCCAACAATAATCAATCCTTGAGGAGTTGTGCATGACTTCAAGCATTTGAGGATGCCATTTTTGAGTGGTGAGTTGAAGTCCATTGTTGATTCATCTTTTATTTTTCATTTAGCCTCTATCCCTCAAAATGATAAGATCTCTTTCATTGAAATTTCCATTATGGAGGTGGAAATGCCAACACAAGGTTTGATTGAGGCAAGCCCCTAAATGGTACAACCATTCCTCTCTCTTTCAATGTGTAGGTTTTAGATCTGAAGAGGAATGGGAGAAGCTTGAAGGTCAATTATTAATTGTTTCATTCAAACCGTACACATTGACAACATATAGAAACTCAGTTATCTTGACACCCATCGAAGATCCAATAATGTGACACTTGAAGAAATAAAGATCTGATTTGGGTCTAGGGGCTGTGAAATTAGAAATGAATTTTAGTCAAAAAGTTACTATCACCTTGGGTGACTTAGTCCTCCATTTTTAGCCTCAAATTTGTATCATAGATTCACATAACTCTACTCAATCTATTTTCAAAGTCTTAATTTATCTATGACATTCCACATTTGTTGTTTTTTCAATAGAATAGTTATTTGCATCATTAGCCTTGTCAAATCATTGCATTCCATTCAAAAATCCATCCCATGTTTGGTTAAGGGCAAGTTGACTCACCTTTCAGGTTGTAAGTCTATCTTATACAAGTTGTCCAAATCCATCAAAACCCTGACACCTCCAATTTCCTAATTGAAATGATGAGAGGTGTCTGAAACCTAGAGTCCAATCCTAAGGCCCCACCTTTTTCTTCATTTCAAAAACTTATCAAAATTTATATGAACATTGATGATTTCTCCAATCAATCCACATTGCACTCTTTTATAACCTAATTTTATTATTTGTACAAAATCAATGAACAAAGATACAATTATTTCATAGAGAAGTTAAGGAGTAGACAATACTTATTCATGCATTATGCCTTATCCTCCAACTAATGACAAAATGAGACAAATCTTCATCTAAAGTATCTGTTATAAATGGTCTATAAATGGGCTTCCCTATCACTATTATTTTTTCCTTTATTTCTATGGGAAACAAAGAGAAACCATTAACATGTGCTCTCTTAACTTTGGAATTTTTTGATTAAAATTAATCATCTCACAAAGACATGATATAGTGGCTATATCTTTGATGGTTTGCAAACATGCATTTGAATTTTTTGCATTGCACTATTTTCTATAGATGAGTTCCCCTTTTTTGTTACTTTATGCTTAGCTCTTACATTGAGAGATCTATAAAGGACTTGCATATCCTAGACTTTCGATTTGGGACATATAAAGAATGCTGATTTTGTGGATTACAAATTAAATTGATTTAAACAATGTAATGGTTGTTGAGCCATCAATATTATTGTAGTCTTGAAAAGATTATTTTTACTTGGGGCATGTCCAATACTTGTAATGAAAAAAATGTTGTAATTGGTGCAATGTTTGGATGACACATTTGTGTAGCATTTCATGTTGCAACCATTTGTTTGTTTTCTATCTATTTTTGTTGCCTACCTTTGTCACATATTACTACTTTAAACATCATAATGTTCGGTGAATATTTAGATTTTTTCTAGTAGAAATCTATTATAACTTGAGGATGTATAATTTCTCCAAAACAACCAATGTTGTAATGTTTTCTGCACAAATGGTCTATGATCTACTAAAACTTTCTAATTTAAAATTCCTAAAATTAGTGACAATTAATGGTTGGCTTGAAGTGGTTCAACTAATTCAAACATCTAGTTGTGATTCTCCTAGGTACTACATAAAATGGGTGTTTTGAATGTATGTTGTGATTTAATTATTGTTTGTGTTGAAGTGGTTCAAAGTGACTATGACTTAACCTAGTTATAGAAAAAATAATTTAAAGTTCTATTTTGGTTGTGTACAATTTAAATATACTTTTATTTTTTATTCTTTATTTTATTTCCATATGTGTATCATTGTGTGAAATATATGTGAGAACCATAACGAAATAAAATCACAACACTCAAATTCTCTTTGTGCATATAGAATCCTAATCTTACGAACCACTGATTGCAATTAGAATAGATGAGTGTTAATTTTTTTAGTGGAGTGTTTATATGTCCAGAAACATGCCAATGCACATTTATTTTGTATTGTCAATGCATTATCAAAGGATTGGGACATAAACAAATGCACATGAATTGTATTAAATTGTTGGCCATCCATGAAAGTTATAATAGTAACCACACTCTTTCCACATATAGTAGAGAATGTGGCAACTCTATAAATCTCAAGTCCATCCATTGTATTTGCAATAGCCCTTCAAGAATATTCTAAATTGTAATATGCAATTTCCAAGAATGTTTGGACATGCTAATTATAATTATATCTATTTATCCTTGAAAACATAGGATTATATTGTCTATTATTTGGATTTTCATTGTAGAAAATAATTTATATTGTAAGATTACATAAATATCCACTAAAATGTAAGTACATGTTTTTATAATATGAGACTAAAGGCATATGGTTATGCTCAACCACTATGCTACCCATTACACACAAAATATGTCACCCCTAATTCCACTTTCACCATTTCCATTAATCTCTATGGTTTAAATACTTAATCTATGTTGATATGTTTTATATTATATATATGGGGAAAATCATAAAACACTACTCGATGAAACTCATCCTAAAAGGAGCTTATAGATACAACTAAACCATAGTGAAGATAATACAGAAAATGATCCACAAGGTCATTGTATAGCTCATTTTGTGTATACTATCTATCAAGTAAAATGTATATTGTGTCAAATATGTAATCACCCACTTTGTAGTTGAATGAATCAATCCAAGAAAATTCACATGGTCCAAAGGTTCATCAATTGAAATTACTTATTCATTTCATATAGTTTGTAGGTATCCACTGTAATAAATTCATGTGATTGTCTCTATTTTAGGAGGACTATCCATAAGAATGTTTCTCAAACAATTGTTGGAACAAGGAGATCTTATATTAACACAAAAAAAATTTCTTTAAAATATTAATTAGGAAATTTATTCAATTTTTTGAATTCACACATTCTTCAATTCAAAAAATAATAGAAGTGATCATGTGGAAAAATTATTCTTTTCCCTTATATGTAAGGGCTAAAAAATATAACATATCTATTGGAATAATAGATAAATTAACATCATATCATAATTTGGTAAGAAATCCAAAAACAATGGATTATCTATAGTAAACAACTTGAATTCAACCATTTCAACCACTAGACATGTCTTTTAAAGATGTTAAACATTTTGTTGGCATGCCTTCAAAATGAAAAAAATCCTAAGTACGTGATTTAGTGATTGCTGTTTTTTATGGTATTTTTTCTTTGAAATTTAGTTCCCAAGAATATAGTTGATTCAATGAGTGCTATAACTATAATCTAAAAAATAAAATAAATTGCATTACATATATATTATCCTTTTGTAGGAACAACCATTCATACAACATTCAAAGTACAACTAGGCCATCCTATATGTTAGTCATGTTCTAGATGGATTTGGGGTGTGGTGTGGTGGGTCATCCTACTAGCGTGGCTCCCCCATGTTCAACCTAACCATGTAGATTCTATAAAGGTGGAGATTTTATGTTACAACTAGGCTCTGCATTGTAATTATGATGAGTGTACTCTTTGGATCCTTGATGAGACTCATAAGATCACCTTTCATCCCATTTGTAATGCTTTGAGTTTAAATATTATTACGATTATGATAGCCAGCATAAGGTTAACCCCTCCCATTTTAATTATTTGTATCACTAGCTATATCAAATACATTTGGCTTATTATTTGGAGGGTGTTAAGTAATAATCATAATTACTCTCTGAGAGTGTTAAGTAAAAATCATTATTACTTTGGAATGAATTTCAATTTTAATCTTCTCTTATTTTACCTTTTTTCCTTCATTTGACTCTCTAGTTTTAGTGTGAGTTTTTGAGGTGGTTGGAAAATTAAATGAAAATTATATTGTTCAGTTGGGTTAACATGGGTGGTGATAGAGTTTGTTTCGAACCTAGTTCTTCCAAGGAGTTCTTTGCTAATGCCACTATTTGTCACATTTGTTGTGGAGGGGTTGATAATTATCTAGAGTGCTTTAATTGGCATGACGAGAGCCGATCCATACAATTCACTCGTTCATGGGACACCAAAAAATTGAAATTGGTAAAATTTCTTTTGAGGACAAAGAGGTTATTACACAAGTGACAAGTATGAATACTAAAGGGAAGAAATGGAAAAAATATAGTAAAGTGGTAAATAGTGAGAGTTTGTCTCTCTTTTTCAAGGATGGAGAAAATCCCACAAAACTACATGGCTTCTTTCATAGGGAGAAATTACCATGGCCATGGGAAAAGGTATGTCTTATGTTAATGAAGTTTATACTTTGGAGGGGAGGTACAAATGCTTCCATTTCTATCACTCCCCCCTCCTCAACCATTTTTTCCAAAGTTCCCTGATAAGCTTCCCTTTCTACCTTTTAACCTTTTTGGAGAGATCCATTAAGGAAGTTTAAGATTTAAATAAAAAAATATTTGAAAAATCTTGGGCATTCTTGTTCATCAAGGGCTAATTCTACATCTTTATCACTTTGACCTTGCTTTGTGCATACCTAAGAAAATTAAGGTTTTCTTAATTGAGGAAATCTTACCCACTCAAACCCTTAAGGTGATGGCCATCTTTTATTTCTCAAGGAAACTAAAGGAAAAAAGAAACCCTTTAAACACTTGGAATCTACTCATGCCTCCCTCGACTATGATTTTTTGTGAACTGCCTACCCTAAATGACACCCCCTATCCACCAACCCTCCTAATCCCACTAAGCATAAACCTTCACCAAAGACTCTTTATTATGGTCAAAATCAAGCAACTCAAGGTCTCTATGTCCTTAAGAATAGCCCCCTACTCATGGCTTAGGCAAAAGGGAGCAAGTGGGGTCTTAGAAAACTTTTCCCACCAAAAAAGGAAAAATTCTTCAACACATGTCTTGATTGAGGAGGTCAATATTGATGTTGTCAATATTGAAGGGCATAGGGTTGAGGATTAAAGGAGGCAAGTAGCTCGCAACTCAAAATATCCAATCGACTTGTTGGCCAACCAAAGATAGATGACAAAGAGGTGATCAAGGATGCTCTAGAGTAGGGAGAGTGAAATATCCCTACTCAATTCTGATCCAAATTTTCCAAATTCCCTTCTGTGACATTTCGTTAAGCAGATTGCATGAAACTATTGTACTAAGTATTTTGATTTGTTTTCTATTTTTTTGTGGTTTATCTTGTGATTATTTGATGCCAAATGATGGTTATAAAATAAATAAACAATGCATAAAAGAAAAAGAATTGAAATCTAATGAAATATGGAAAAATTTATTATGATTACAAGCTAATTATGGCTGTCATAATGGACATATGATTGTCATGTAATTATAGACCTTACTTTCCTTATAACATTATAATTTCAAATGCATAATATAGTCCACAATGCCATACAAACACACATGTGTCTTAAGCCCAAGAAGGATGATAAAAAAGATGCAGAACCTGATCCAAATGACTGTCAAAGAGCCACAAACACCAATAGTTGTAGTTGATATAATTTCATGCTCTAATGAAGTCTCAAAATTCTCCTTCAAGTAGGCATCCAGGGCTGAGATAAAAACTAAAAACTTTGACCAAATAAATCTTTAAAAGGGATAAATCTTGCCACCTCACAATGAAATCCAAAGATGGAAAAAATTTGATCATAACTGAAAATGCAACTTGCAACCTTAAACCCTAGATGTCTTCTTGAAAAATTCACCAAAATTCATAGAGGCCTCCAA
>VDFB02167674.1:0-10819 GCA_007258455.2 Sequoia sempervirens
ATTCCATTCATATTTCAGTGTTCCTTACAGCCTTCGACACGTGCCTTTCCAATGTGCAGTTCCCGCTCATTGCTCAAGCTGATGATGTCCCAATGACGAACCTTTCTACCCCTGTGTTTGAATGTTCCAAATTTTGAAATTGATGAGCTTGATGATCTTCATTGATTATAATGGCACATCTATGTTTGTTCATGCTAAGTTTGCATGGTTTGTGTGGGTCTCGGGTGTTTTCAGGGGCACAAGGATCATTGTCACCAAAGTTGGTACTTCAACTATCGTTGCAATGGATTGCCTTGGGTGCCATCCCATTGTGCCTTCCCCACACCCTTAGTCTTCATAAAGCAAAACATCAAAAGTAAGAAAAAATTCTATGTCTAGGTGGCCATGTGGGTTTTCCCTTATGGGCAGCCATCTTTGCACTATTGTTTGCCTAATGGCATGGAACCTATGCCATTAAACTATGCAGGTCCTATTGTTTATTTTTTTAGAACCAAGCTTAATCTCAATCCTTTCCTATAATTCTTCCATAACTCAATTATCAGCAAGGTTGAGGATTTTCCAACACTTAAGTGAAGAATTAAAAACTTCACTTCTTCTCTTCGAGCTCTGTGAGACCTAGGAGGGTAATCCTATTTATGCTCATAATATATCAACTTGATCAAGAGCATTTCCTTAGACATATGTATTCCTCAAGAAACCAACATCATCTAAGGCTTGGCAGACCTCTTATGAAGTTATTTGTTTCAAGGAATACACTGATACTTGAAGGTTGGTGAAGTGCAATTTAAACTATGTTAAGTATTCATTTCCATTTTAAATCTTTGGCTAGATTCATTACTAGATCAGTCAACAAAGAGATAAACTAATAGAATAACCAGTTCCCTATTTGAGGGAACAATGGATTCATAGCTTGCAATCAATTAGTAATACAATTATAATTGAGCATTAGAAAGCAATGGACTATCAGCATGCCACTTTGTAGCATCTAACTCTCTATGTTTTTAAAATATTGCTTCCTTACCAAATCCTATATCCCTTTCCCACAAACTAATGGTCTAATTTAGGATTTAATCAACTCATTGAATTGAAGCATAGGAAAGCCCATTCATTTAGTGCAATTAGAAGAAAAATAAAATTAGAATTAACAATTTCATTCATAATTTGGAAGAAAAATATATAGGAGAGCAATATTTTAGAACTAATATTATCTTTCATTACTGATATTACTTTGTAAAACTATATTTAAGATCTTTATATAGTATAAAATTTTCTCTAGACTGGCTTATGATATATTCGCTAATTTATCTATTTACATTATATTTTCTCCCTGAGCATAGCTTTCACCTACACCTTTTTTGAACTCAAAATTTCTAAACTCTGTAACTTCAACCATGAAATCCACTTTATAAACAGGGGAACAACAAGCATCTAGTTGAGTTACAGTTTCATATCATTTGATTTCATTAACCTAATTTCAATTGCATCCTCAAAGAACTCCCCAGGTAGTTTCATCCAATCATTTGAGAACAAGGGAGGACAAAAGACAAAAAACATGTGCAGGATACCATTAGTCATTGTCACCGCATCCATGTTGAACAAAAATGATTATGTATCATATTAGTCAGAAGACCTCCACATCAGTATGGAAGAGTAAAAGACCAACCATGGACATATTGAAACAAATACCTCTTATTCAAAGACCATAGTTTCATCAAAAAGAAAAACAAGGAGAAGACCCTATTCAGAGTCGTCAACATTAGAGTATGCTCAACCACTCCTTGTTGTTGACGAAATTAGAGGAACCATTAACACGCCATCATCAGAGCTCCCATATGGCACTAGAGAGAGAAGATACTAGCCATATCTCGAGTCAATTCCACCTTCAACATCCAAAGGACTATCAAATAGCACAATAGGAGAATTATGTTTTCTTAGGTAGGCCCTATGACCCTTTTCTTTTTTCTTGGCCTTTTTCATTGGCTAATCTAGCTACTTACCTTTAAACTTGACAATTTCTTCTGGAATGGTCATGTTTCTCAAGTTGTATGTACTATGAACAATTGCTTTCTTCTTATGACCTCAAGCCCTCCTCCTACCCTTTAAAACCTCTAGGGGATGGTTGGTTTGCTTGCTCAGTTATAGACATATCCTCATAGCACTCAAACACATTAAGCTGACTAGACCTCCTAACGGGAGAAATTGTCACACTTGTCTTTCCCATCTCTAAAACAAATAGGAGTTGATAATTCAAAAGAGTTTAAATCAAAGCTATAGGGAAATACACTACAAACCCAGACAATTGCACCCAATACTAGAAAAGGAATTCCTAAATAGACTAGAGCATGAACATTAGAAAGCCCAATTGAAAAATAACTCACCCAAGACACAAACATTCACTATTCAACACAAGGAGAATTAAGAACTTCACACCTCTTCACTAAACCACACCTCACATTCATTGCAAACTAGAAATATGGTGAAGATGAACAACGAGCAATCTACATTAAATGGGCATTTTGGAGCATGCAATAATTAATGATTCAGGAAATCTTCATGCAAGCGAGTTGATAACTTAGTAGGTTGGATTTAAATTTGGGTCATCGATCTTAAAGAATTTAAAAATTCATCTATGGTGATCATGAGCATAATTTTTCAGCCATTAGCAACTTGTTCCTAGAAAACAATAATGCCACCTCAAATGTTTATGTGTCCTCCCTTAATCCTGATTAATCATACACAATATCAAAATTAAAATGCATCACCAACCTAATCTGTGCTCCTTCATTAATATCGACAAAGTACATATGACTGTCATTTTGAAGAGAATAGTTCCTCATACACTTCATCGCTCATCACTGGCCTCACCCAAATTTTTAGGGTACAATCAGTAATGAGAATGTTACTGCGATGAAGTTCAGTCCATTGGATCATCTTGTTTTAAAGCCAAATCAACGGTTCTCCATCCATCCAACTACTTTTTATTTTTCTTTATATGATGTCCATAGGATTCTGCCACGTTGCCTTTTTGAGCAATAGATGTTACCTATCACTAATATATCTCATCCTTCATCAGCTTCATCGGTAATGCAAGCATCCCTGCAATGAAATCTCAACCCTTGGATTTGTGGCCCATCCTTTGATCACATTCATTTCCCCATCTTACATTTCTAATTCACACCTCGCACCTTGGATCCTATTAGCGATAGGAGATATAGTGAAGAGACCAGATTAAGACACATATACCTACATGAAAATCAATAGTACAAAAGACATCACACACAAGACCATTTCAAATTAGTGAAAGAAACCTTAATTAGAGAACTTCATCACTCATTGCTACTTTGGAACTTAAGTTTTGGAATGAATTTGTGATGAGTGATAAAGTACAAAAACATCACTCCATCACTCATCAATAATTCTCCTCATATAGTTTGCAAGCAATTAGTGATGAGAGATATTCATGATGACATTGTGTATTTTGTATCGCTAATATAAAAATTAGTACTTAAAACATATCCATGATATGTGATGCAAGGGAAATCCATCATATCACTCATTGCTAATTTAAATTTATCATTTCATGACCATCTGCAATGAGTGATCAAAATAAGAGCATAAGGCCGAAGGACATTACTTATCACTATTACAATACTAAAGGCTCAAAATCCATTAGTGATAGGTGATCCCTCAATGATACAAGGAACATCACTCATCGCACATTGATATCAAGAGCTCCAGCAGCTATTCGCGATGAGCGATAAAGAAAGATGGCTATCAAGACTTAAGTGAAAACCTTTAAGTGCATGGTTATTCATTGTTAATTAAGGGGACCCCCTAGGATGATACAACAGAAGGGGCTTAAAATTCCTAAGTCATAAAATGCAAAGGATGTAAAGGCCAAAATGGCTCTTTACTTAACATTATAAAAATTAAGATACTCAGACCTAGGTGTGGGGGATTGGTTACCCGATGATAGTGAAAGACATAAGATTTTTTTAAAGTAACCGGAAATGGGAAACAAGAAGTCAACAATGAAATAGACTATTTTTCAAGTATTTAGAGCCAAGGGTTTCATATGAAAGGACTCCAAGTCAATACAATAACCCTTCAACAGTGATACAAGAAAAACCCTAAGCCCTCATATATCAGCCCAACGAGATGAAACAAGGACTTGAGATGGAACATAAAAAATTTATAGGTTCCATCAGTGGCTCCATTTGGGGAAATCTGTGTTGGATGTTGTGGTTGTGTTTCTGATATGTGGTTGTCATTGATGTCAACACTATTAGCATTTTTGTATTGAAGGTTGTATATCTCGAGGATATTGAGAAAATTGTTAAAGGAAGAGTTCCAGGTTGCCTATGGAACTGTGAAGGTCATGAAGGTGTCTTATTTTGTATGTTAAAGGTCAATTGTTGTGGACTAAAGGGTTTATTATTGAGAGTATCTAGTTCATCCGCCAAAAGTTTCAGAGGTCCGCGTGAAGAATTAATCATGTTGTTTTCTGACAGTATTTATGTGGTTTTTGTTAGTGTTCCTAATTGAATTTTATGTGTTTTTGGTAATTTCTATTGCTACGAATATTTCTCTGTCAATAATTTTTTTTTTTTGGATGCTTCTATATCATTCTATATTCTTGTTGTACATCCGCATTGATGTGCTCATAGTCAAAGATTTTTCTTGGTATGTTCGAGTTTTCATGTTCTTGGCTAACATGATGGTTGTAACATGTTGCAAATCCTTGAAGATTTAAATCTGAATGTTTGGTGCACTCGAGGATATTATTTTTGATCTCATCATAATATTAGCCAATGGTGTTTGATCCACATTGAAAATTTATTTGTAAATTTGGGCTAACATTGTAACTATGTTTTATATTTTTTGGCTGACAAGGTTGTTGATGTAATTCCATGTTGGAATATATATGAGTGATTTTTGAGTGAAGTTAGTGTGCATAAGAAAGTGAGTGTATGCTAGAGAAAGTATAGATGTGAGAATAGTGTTCTAATCATTCAATTGCAAAGTAGAGTGAGAAGAAGTTTGAGCGAAGTGTGAAGAAGATTTTCTGTGCTTAACTAGAACTATAATCGAGGCTTGTCGCGAAGCTATTTTTCTTAGTTCATACCATATGGATCTAATCCAGTTGTTGTTGTTTTTCTTGATGAGCCTTTTGTATTTGAGCGGTGAGCTCTAGGTAGTGTACCTGAATGCATGTGCATTCCCATTATTCCTCTTTATACTTTTAATAGGGTATAATATTGTGGACTAACATCCACTGTGGTTTTTCCCCTAATAGGGTTTCCATGTAAAAATCTTGGTGTTCTCTATTCTTTTGATGTTTTGATGATTCATGTTTTATTGTTCATTCATTAGATCTGAGATTAAGTTACGTAAAGCTTGAAAAGTTTAAATATTCTTTGACAACTGATTCATCCCCCCTCTCAGTTGTTTGTCCTTTTTTTTCCAACAATTGGTTACAGAGAAGGTTCCTCTAAAGAATTTTAAAAGCTTGAGGTGATCTGAGATGGAATCATACAAGAAGGACAGTCCTAGATTCAATGGAAAAAACTACTCATTATGGAAAACTAGGATGGAGTGTCATTTGAGGTGTATTGGTGAACCCTTCTAGAAGATTAAAAAGAATTCATATGTTATTCCTCAGAATGGTCCTTCCACTACTAATGATATTAAAGAAGCTGAGAATAATGTTAGGGCCATGGAAGCTTTGTTGAATGCTCTAACAGATTCAGAAATGACAAATGTGATAGGTCTGAAGACATCCCATGAGATGTGGACAAAGCTAGAAACTTTGTATGAAGGAGATGTGCATGTAAAGATGGCTAAGCTACAAAGTTTGAAAGGCAAGTATGAAAAATTGAAGATGGGTGAGGATGAAAATATTTCTCCTTTTATGCAAAGAGTAAATGAAATAGTGATGGGTATTAATGTGTCAATGGTACCCTAGAAAAGGAAGAAATTGTGGCTAAAGTTCTCTAATCATTTCCTCACTCTTGCAAAGCAAAGGTTCATGTTATTCAAGAAACCAGATCATTGACGAATGTGACAAGGGATACACTGATTGGTAAACTTGCTGGCTTTGAGTTGAGCGAATTTAGTGAATTTGTTCCCAAGACTGAAACTACATTTAAAGCTACTGTATTTAGAAAGAAAGCGAGAAAGATATGATCGAGGAGAGAGAGTTCTAGAAAGACATTCAAGTATGAGGAAGAAATGAAATAAGCTTGAAGATGAAGAAGAAGTAGAAGAATTGGAAATAGCGATTATAAAGAAAGAAGGAAGAGGAAAAGGTAAGTATGAAGGAGTGTTTCCTATTAAATTTTTTTCTTGCGGTAAAATAGGTCATTTTGCATCAAGATGTCCTGAAAGAGTTCCTAGATCTAAGCCTAACAAGTCTAGATTCAAAAAGAAATGTTACTATCTTTGAAGGAGTGACTAATGATGAGTTTGATAAAGATAATGGAAATGAAGATGATTGAGTTTTCATTTCTATCAAAGGAAAAATAGTCAATGGCTATTGAATCTACTAAAGTTGAGAAACTCTTGCCCATTTCGAATTGAAGAAATGGATAGTGGGTCATTGACCTTGGATGCTCACATCATATGATTGGTAAAAAGAAAATTTGTAAGTCTTGAGAGGTATGACGGTGGGGTTGTAAGATTTGCATATAACAATGCTTGTGAGATTTGTGGTAGAGGATCTATTTGTCTTGGTGGTAAGCATAACACTGATGATGTTCTTTATGTTGAATTCTTGAAGCATAATCTATTGAGTGTTTGATAGATGGTGGACAAGGGTTATGCTCTTCAATTCAAAGATGGAAGATGCAGGATATTTGGAAGTTCTAGAAATGTAATTGCTTTAGGTAAACAGATAAAAGATAATTTTTTTCACCTGAATGTTACCATTGAAAGTTGTTTAATTGCTCAATTAGATGCAAGTTGGTTTTGGCATAGAAGGCTGTGTCATGTGAATTTTGATAACATAGTTAAAGTAAGTTCCACTCAAGCAATAAGAGATCTACCTAAGCTAGTGAAGCTTGCTAACACAATTTGCAAAGGGTGTCAGATGGGAAAATAGACTAGAGTCTCTTTTTGGAGCAAACAACATCATTCAAATGGATTATTAGAGCTGGTGCATACTGATCTATGTGGTCCCTCCAAAGTAAGAATTATCCATGGAGAAAGGTATTTTATGCTACTTATTGATGATTACTCTAGAATGATATGGGTTACTTTCTGAAGAGAAAAATGTGAAGCATTAGAGAAGTTAAAAAGTTTCAAAGCTATGGCAGAAAATGAGAAAGGCATATAAATCAAATGCTTAAGGTCCTATAGAGGTGGTGAGTTCACCTCCAAGGAGTTTAATTATTTCTGTGAAGAGCATGGAATCATAAGACAATTATCTGCTCCTCGAACCCCTCAATAGAAAGGAGTTGCAGAGAGAAAGAACAAAACAATTCTGGATGTTGCTAGAACAATGATGATTGAAGGAAATATGCCTCAAATCTATTGGAGTGAAGTTGTAAGCATTGCTATGTACACTTTAAACCAAGTAAATGTAAATAGTAATTTTAGTAAGACTCCTTTTGAACTATGGTTTGGTTATAAGCCTATTGTGGAAGGTATTTATTTTGAAGAAACCTTTTCCCCTGTAGCCAAAATTGAAGTTGTTAGATTATTTCTTGCTTATGTTGCATATAAGAATTATAAAGTCAATCAAATGGATGTGAAGTCAGATTTTTTGAATGGTGAGCTAGAAGAAGAAGTTTATATTGAACAACTAGATGGATTTCAATTGACTGATAAAGAAGACATGGTTTTCCAATTGAAGAAAGCTCTATATGGACTCAAGAAAACACCCAAAGCCTGGTATGCTAGTCTAGATAAATACTTACTAAAGCTTGGATTCAATAAAGGTACTACTGACAACAACTTGTATTTCAAATTGGATCATGATAAAGAGTTAATTATTGAGATCTTTGTTAATGACATTATTTTTGGAGGAGATGATAATCTATGAATGAAGTTTTCATATGAAATGAAGAA
The DNA here is from genome assembly GCA_007258455.2 of Sequoia sempervirens. Taxonomy (NCBI): domain Eukaryota; kingdom Viridiplantae; phylum Streptophyta; class Pinopsida; order Cupressales; family Cupressaceae; genus Sequoia; species Sequoia sempervirens. Next base: position 8,068 of record VDFB02167674.1, read on the forward strand.
TGAATTTGAGATAAAATTATGATTAGAGATAAGAGACACAAGTTGATTAGATAAAGGGATGCAAATCAAATATGTAGAAGAACTGAAGTTTGTAGATGACTCAAAACCATTAGGCCTCATTGTGAGATGTAAGTTTACAAAAATGGTCTCGGAAAGGTGAACAGATACATGTCAACTGGTGGATTACTCCTTTCATGGGCGGGTATGAATTTTGTGTATAGTTTACTAGGTTTAGAGCTGATCAAAGTCGACTCAAGATGCGGTATCAAAAGTAAAATTTATGCTGGTATCCTAAGGATGATGATCTTGCTTTGAATTCTTACATTGATGTGGATTGGGTAGGAGATGTAGATGATAGGAAGAGTACTAGTGGTGGTGCTTTCTTCCTAGGGAAGAAGCTGGTGTATTGGTTGAGAAAAAAAAAATTACATTTCTCTATCTACTACTAAGGCAAAGTATATTGTTGTTACAAAAATTTGTACTCAAGTGATGTGGATGAAACATATGTTGAAAGATATCAGAGTAGTATATGATGAACCTATTGCCATATACTATGACAACTCAAGTGAAATCAATATATCAAAGAATCTAGTGCTACACTCTAAGACCAGGCATATATCAATCAAGTTTCACTTCCTAAGTGAAAAAGTGAGTGAGAAAGAAGTCAGATTAGAGTATGTGCCTACCAAAGAATAGATTGCAAACATTTTCACCAAGCCATTGTTGAAGGATACTTTTGAGTATCTCAGAGGGATACTAGGGGTGATTACCTCTTTTGATAAGAAATAGAGATGCATTTACTTGCATCAACCTGTGTTCTTCATAGATATTTCTTAATCCAGATTGATGTTTCCCTGGCTGCTACTCAGGGGGAGTAGTTAGATGTGTAGATATGTGGTTCAGAGCTTGTATTTGGAAAGGTAATGCTTACCTTTTCCATTGATAACAAAGGGGGAGAAGATTCATGTGAAAAAATGTGAATTATCTAGCTAGAAGAGCCTTGTGGGGAGAAGATCATGTAGAAGAAGTTGAGGAGAAGAGTCAAAATCTAAGGGGGAGTAAGTGCTGATTGAGAGTTGTGTTGATGGATTTTTTCACATCATGTGTTTCCATCAATTCCAAAGGGGGAGATTGTTGGATGTTGTAGTTGTGTTGCTAATATGTGGTTTTCATTGATGTCAACACTATTAGCATTATTGTATTGAAGGATGTATATGTCGAGGATATTGAGAAAATAGTTATAAAGGAAGAGTTCTAGGTTTCATGTGGAACTATGAAGGTCATGAAGGTGTCTTGTTCTGTATGTTGAAGGTCAGTTGCTATGGACTAAAGGGTTTATTGTTGAGAGTATCTAGTTCATCTACCAGAAGTTTTAGAGGTCTGCATGAAGAATTGATCATGTTGTGTTCTAACAATATTTTTGTGGTTTCTGTCATTGTTCCTGATTGAAATTTATGTGTTTCTAGTAATTTCTATTGTTACAGATATTTCTCTATCAGTTCTTGTTTTTTGTGGATGATTCTAGATCATTCTCTATTCTTGTTGTACGTCTGCATTGATTGGTGTGCTCGTAGTCAAATATTTTTCTTGGTATGTTCAAGTTTTCATGTTCTTGGATGACATGATGGTTGTAACATGTTGCAGATCCTTGAAGATTTAAATCTGAATGTTTAGCATGCTCGAGGATATTATTTTGGATCTCATCATAATATTAGCTAACGGTGTTTGATCCACATTGAAAATTTATTTGTAAATTTGGGACAACATTGTAAATATATTTTATATTTTTTGGCCGACAAGGTTGTTCATATAATTCCATGTTGTGGATATATAAGAGTGATTTTTTTAGCAAAGTTAAAGTGTTCAAAAGAGTGAATATATGCCAAATAAAGTGTAGATGTGTGAATAGTGTTCTAATCATTCAATTGTAGAGCAAAGTGAGAAGAAGTTTGAGCAAAGTGTGAAGAAGGATTTATGTGCTTAACTAGAACTGTAATCAAGCTTGTGTAGAAGCTATTTTCTCAATTCATACCCTGCGGATATAATCTGTATTACTGTGTATTGTTGGGAAGTGAGCCCTTTTTTATTTGAGCAGTGAGCTCTAGGAAATGTGCCTAAATGCATGTGCATTCCCATTATTCCTCTTTATACTTTTAACAGGGTATAATATTGTGGACTAACATCCATCATGGTTTTTCCCTAACAAGGTCTCCATGTAAAAATATTGGTGTTATCTATGCTTCTGATGTGTTGATGATTCATGTTTTATTGTTCATTCATCAGATCTGAGATTAAGTTAAGTAAAGCTTGAAAAGTTTAAATATTATGTGACAACTAATTCACCCCCCCTCTCAGTTGTTTGTCCTTGTTTTTCCAACAATCTATTCCTTAGTGAATAGAGTGAGAATCTAGAATCTTAGGTGAAGCAAACCAAGAATAGGAAACAAATACCAAGGGAAAAGTAAGAGAATGAAAGCCAAACAACATATGTATAGTATTTATATAAGATACAGGGCCATACCAATCTTAAAATTGGTGTTTACCTCTATCAAAAACCTTGTTTTCCACCATTTGCACCATGCCCAGGCTAAAAACATTACCATGAAGAGTCCACCAACTGGTCATGCTACAACTGTTGTGTTCAACCATTAGAGACTTGTACCTAACTTGTACTTATATTTCTCATTTATGTCCCTCTATGTGTTGAAATTACGTGTTAACTGGAATATAAGATTAGTGTAGCACTCCACCT
>VDFB02167675.1:0-22948 GCA_007258455.2 Sequoia sempervirens
CCATGGTTTTAGAAGATATTGACATAAAGCTTTAGTATTTATTTCAGATCCTATATGCCTTACTAGCCTGGCCAAACAAAAAGAATCCATTCAGTACCTTTTTCCTTTTCCATATTTCTAATTTACATGCTCCATCTTGTTTGCATTTGATGATTATATAGCTATTCAACAAAACTTAAATCAGATGCTACCACCTAACAATTACAGGCATCCAAGTGCATACCTGCAAACAAATTCCTTAAGTTTTATTCTTGTATTATCATTTGCAGCCAGCTCCTGCAACCAAACAAACCAAATATTGTAAATGCTTATTGGATATGAAGTAATTATCACAAGGTGAAGAAGAAATATGATACTCTTCTGACAGAACCACAATTACAAGAATAAATGTGTATACAGAGTCAATCACAACCAAAGGATCAAATGAAATTTTCAGACTAGCATAAACTTCCCCTGTAGATGGTGACGGTCAATCACAGACCAATACTATTTAATTTGGAACTTCCAGGAAGTGTCAATTTTCTAGGGATATATTCAAGATCATAGTATTGAGACTCATCAAGGACCCAGCTAGACTTGCCAGCCCAGATCTGACGCACCCTCACCAAGTCTGCATATCTGTCTCGATGAGCCAAGCCTGTAGGGACAGCAGCTTTCAAACATCCTTGTCTACCCAGAAAGCCACTAACACTTTAAAACAATCACCCATTTGGAGCTTATTTTCACTTGCCCATTTGCTTTCAAACGATTTTTTCATAACTTGGATAGAAACAAATACAGAGAATTTTCAAGACCACCCCGATACAAATATGGCTATATATGACAGTTATTAAAGTATACATATATTCAATTACTTATAGTCTTATACATCTGAGCGTATAGGACATAACTTCAAAACTATTTATTTATATGTTTTTTTTGTTTTATATTTTAGTTTATAATATATATTTTGTTATATTATATTAAGGTCCCTGTAGCCTCAAAGGCCTTAATTTGGGCTTGGTACGGGAAAATCCACCCCACAACCCTACTCTTTAACACAAAAGCTAGAGATATTTTGTTCACTCTAACCCCAAATAAGCATTAAGCTTCAAAATTGAGATAAACCTTCATAGCCATGTTTGCAACAAAAGGAAATTCCACAGGTCCCAGAAAATGTAACTACATCTAAACAAAAATAATGGAGGAAGAACAGGGCAAAAGAAACATAGAGAGTTATTTTCAAACAAACATCTCAAAGTACATAGAAGTACCTTTGTAAAATATTCTCTATGTGGCGTTCCTAGCACTAGTTTGGTGTTATTTCTTGGTCAGATCTGGATCCAGTGACACCAGTAGCATCAAGTTATAGGGGTAAATAGTGGGATGAAGTGGCTTCATCCCCAACCCCACACCAATCTCGATTCCCTCATCTGGATCGAGATGATGCTTTCACCTGTGTTTCTTTGATATCTCAACATCAACAATGACGAAGTCCTAAGCATATGATACCACATTGCAAAACGTGCAGAAATATGAAGCCCTCCACAGCCCAAACAAATACGAAACATATAAGGCCAATAAAACAGCATGTGTGTTTTAAGACGCATGTGAATTTGTTCTTCCATTAGTCTTATTTCAAGTGAAAAATCCAACCACTTTTGCTGTAAAAAAAGGTAGACAATAATGAGGAGCACATATAAAGGTTCAATATGACCTGTTGAACAATGAAAGTTGAGTATGGTGCATTGATAAATAATCATACATAGGTGATGGCAAAGTTGCCTCCAGGTAAGCATCCAATTAAATGCAAATAGGTATATAAGCAAAAATGCAAGGCAAAAGAAAATGTCCATCTTGTTTCCAAAGGTTATTTGCAGCAAGAAAGAACTAATTATGTGGAGACCTTTGCTCCTACAGTCAAAATGATGACATTTTGGTTAGCAATCATTATTGCGGCTCAATTTGAATGGAAAGTGTATCAAATGGATGTGAGGAGTGTATCAGGGAACAATGCACTAGTTGAGGAACTAAACGAATTATAAACTAATGGTTATGAATTTACACTTACTGCTTGAGTTTCATAGAGATTGACATGTCATATTAGAGACTAAACAATAAACTAGTAGATCAATATTAGTTCACTAATGATAAATAGTATTAAAATCTTGATTAAAAACTACTTAAGATAGATCACATATATTGATTTAATGGTTAGAAGAATGTCCAGAATTAAATGGCACTAATGACAATTATAGGGAAGTTTACGGTTTTTTCCTTAAGTAAATCAATGACTACAACTAAAATGAGTTTGAACTATTCAAAGGGAACAATGTAGTAAGGAAGTTAAATAATAAATGTTCTGCAAACCTGATTCAAACATGTTACTATAGAGTTCTTAGTCAAATTAGTATGATTAACTTAAAGGATGTGATTAAGGGTAATGACTCACAACTAATGTGCATACCTTCGACATAATACAAGAAGAACACTAAATTATCCATCACATTGTTGATGGAATTGTATAACAATGCCTTGAAGGCTCAAGATTGCTCAATACAATTGTCAGTCTTCTGCAAATTTGGCAAATGTATGAATTGACCCATTTAGAATATAATGTAGTATGTCAAATATATGCACATTTAGCTATGAGCCATTATCTTAAATCTGATCTACCCAAGTTTTCCTATTTTAATTCAAATTTTATACTTAGTCAAAAAAGAACTTCAATCCCGTTTTTGGGATGCATGTCATTAGTTTCAAAGCTCTAGATTCTAAAACTAGGGCCTCTGGGAGAACGAGAAACTCAAACAGTCTTTGCACTTGCAAAAGACCATGGTGTGAACCAAATCCGGAGAGAATCCTCTGAGGAAAAAAGGCAGAATAGAAATAATCAAAAGCAACAGCAGCCCCACTTCCCCCTTTGCAAGATTCTCTACCTCAAAGGATTGTTAACACATTGAATGCCATCTAGGATAGAATGGATGTGCAAGAGACTATGTTGCATGAGTTACAAGATCAACTAAATATTCTAAAACAACTTCATCCTAAATGAGTATGAAAAGAACATTTCAAAAATAATGAGAAACCTGGACAACAACCCTCATCCTTGTTTAATGGTCTTGAAAAAAAACCACCCCCAAACCTGCCAATAAAGAATTAGGCAGTATAGCTAAGGCTTGGTCGATAAATCTTAAGTACTTTAAATTGCAACAGTTTTGGGAGATGGCAAAACAAATTACAAAGTTTAAGTTGGGCTTGCAAGAAATAATCATGCATGATGTTAATATGACAAAGCCAGCCATCTTGATTAAAGACATTGGGTCTACCTACAAAGCTACAGAAAAGAATAATGTCCACTTTAAAGCTAGGTAGAACTTCAAAAATAGACTGAACAAACAAAAGGTTGGGAAATCAAGAGGTGCCTTGCACCTCAAAATAAAAATTTTGGGAAATCTAATAATATTGAAATCAAAGGATGGTAAAATAATATAGAAAGTAACAGATATCAGCCCTATCAAACACCTGCACCTGTACCTAAAAATCCTACAAAATGGGTAAATGCTGCTCCACTCCAATCCAGAAAACCATATAAGGGCTGTTGGCATTATGGGAAGAACCACAATGCAAGAGTGTCACGAACAAAAGAGAACTTAAGACCCCAACAAACAAATTTAAACTACCATTGATAGCCAACTTTGGGATGTTCAAACGTCTCTTTTAAAGCTGCCAGGAAAGATAAAGAAAACTCCTAGTTTAATACTAGTAGATTCAGAAGCAAACAACTTTTCTGTATCTCCTAAAACTGTAAGGAAATGTGAATTAAGAACTAAAAACTTGTCAAGGGGGTAGTGTCAAGTTGGACACAAGCAAAAAGCACTGCATTAGTAAATGTCAAAGAGAGTCTAGAAATAGAGATGGCCCAATCAAAAACAATAGTGAACCGATCAGTTCTATCCCTAGGATCATATGACACGATTTTGGGTATGGACTGGTTCCAAAAGCATGCTGTCCAAACTGACTGTAGAGAAATGAAAAACCATTACTTGGATGAACCAAGCAACTTTTTGGTCCTTCAATCATTGCAAGGTAAAAGAGAAATGAAAAAAATTTCAGTCTTATAGTTAAAAAGAACTGCAAGAAAAGGTTGTGCTTTGTTTTTTGTCCAATTTAAAATGACAATAAAAACTGGAAAAAGTGCAGAAGTAAATTATTCACTGCTACATGAATTTAAGTATGTCTTTCCTAAATAACTCCCTGGGAGGTCCCCTAGGAGGGAGTTTGATTTTTCTGGCCGACCCCTTTCTTGGTTGGCGCCTATAATAATATTTGAATTTTCCTAGCCGACTAGGCAATTTGATGAGTATTTAAGGTTGCTCGCTGCTCTTGTTTGGATCACGGAATGAAGACATAGGATTTGGACCGTGTAGCTGGCCAACGGTCTGGTGAGACGAAATCCTCGCCAAAATCTGTCTCTGTTCATCCAATTCATCCATTTTCTGATCCGCCATATTTGTATTCACAGGTTCAATAGTGGCACCCGGTGAGAAGGCTTTATAGATACCCCTGCGAATTACACGACATCACCCTCCCGTGCTCCAGTCAAGATCATTCCACTCATCAGCATTACTATCATCGTGCAACCCTGAGGCAGTGATCATATTGATTATAGATGATCGGGAAATTTCCGAATTGCTTGGTGGCTGCATAGACTTCAGCTCTTGCCACCCGTCTGATCATAGTCTTCATCATCACACAGCGAGCAGGGGACTAGCGAAAAATATTACATTGCATCGGATCCGAGTTGAAGCTATAAACGGAAGCGGATACACATTACCCGCGCCATTCTGAAAACATCTTTCATATCATCCAAAGCTCGAGATTCTGATTTGCATCGTGTTGGATCTCATTCTCATGTGAGCAACACGGTCAAGGAATGGTGTATGCGCGGGAAGCTTTGCAAGTCATCAGGATTCCAATTCCTAGTCTGGCACTGTTCCATCACCAGAAATCTGATGTAATTGCTCATTCCGCCAGCACCAAACATCACCTAGCGTCAAATCCACAACTCTGTGTAATCGCATATCTTCCAAATTGAATAAGATTGGCTCGGAGTATTTGCTCTGCTTAATTGTTTCTCTATTACTGTGATTCGTAATTGCCAGAATGTATTAAATGTCAACAGTCACATTACATACAATGTGAAATTTATGATGTGGAGTTCTACTGCATAATTCTTGCAAGCATTGGTAGTCTTAATTTTGCATTTTGTGCTTTCGATTATGCTTTCATGAGTGAGCTTCTTACAGACAAACATGAGAAGCAGATAAGATTAGTGTTACAAAGCTTACTATTTTTGGCAATTTTCGGCTATTCGACTAAGTTCGTCATGTTTTATTTTGTAAATTAGAAAACATTTACAAATTTAAATGCTTAGAAAAAAAACATTTATTATTATTTAGTGAGGCATAGTTTCTTATTATTTTGATATTTTCAATTAATGATATTAATTGTTATTTTTTACTATGATATTATGATGTTAATTGTTATTATTATTTACTATGATATCAATTGTTATTATTTACTAAGGCATAGATAATATCAGTTTCTTGCGACATTCTATTATTATGATATTTTAATTTAATGATATTAATTGCTCTATTTATTAGATTACTATGTATGCTAATTATACTTATGATAATAATAGTTAAATGGCAACTTCTTTTTGATGTTTATTCGATTTTGTGTTTCAATATTTCATATTTGGTGTTAAAATTTCGGGGACATGACATAACTAACCACCGTTTGTGCAAGATTTTTTAGTGCTCCAATCCAAGAGTGCTCAGGATTGTAAAAGGGTCTTGAGTGAAGATAGTTTGGCCAACAATGATTACCATTGGTCCAGGGCCTCGTTAATGGCAGATTTTGGAAAGAAACTGCTCAAGGTTGTGCTGTCGGAAGAAGTGTGTCAAGGGATTCAATGGTTCTTAATTCCTATGGAGAATGAGTTGATTACTGATGTTGAGCTTGTGGATGTGGTTTCTGGGCATGAAAAACAAACGGCTGGTGTTATAGAGATAAATGACAAGACTTGCAAGTTAGAATGGAAGGTAATGCACTCAAAAACTCAAGCATTAATAATACATGTGGATGCAGTTACCACATGCTGTCAAGACTTGTGGGCGGTGATGAAGCATCTGCTGGCATCTCACCATAAAGGGGTCCATAAAGTATCTAGTGGTTACACGTTGCCTCAGTTGGAGGGTGATGTCCCAATGCATACTATCAAATGCACAAAGGTGCTTAAGGGTTTACTGCCGGATGGCATTGCAGACCCAGCTGGTTTGGGTGGAGTTCAAATTAAATAGAGGGTGTTGTCAAATGACAGGACTCTCTACAGAACTTTCAATCATTGGTGCAAGACTCCACGTGGTTAAGGCATAGCATGTTGGGGTATGTCCCCTCTGAGAGATTAGTTTGTTCTACTTGTTTTGTGGGTGGCTTCTGTTGTTTCAGTTTTTATGTATTTCCTCCAAATTTGCTTCTCTCCTTCGTGAGCTGGCTGTGCAGACATATAGTTACTGATTTTGTTATCTTTCGTATGTAGATCTTGTGTAGTAGCTTTTGCTTCAGTCTCTACCTACATCGCCCATCTATGGGTTTTGACTGCAATATGTTTTCTGCTTTATTTTAATCTCTTTTTTAGATATACAGTTGGGGCCCTTTAATAGATCCCAAAATCTTCTGTCTAAAAAATATGTTCCTATTCTATATGATTTTAGAATGGAAATGCCTTCATCAACTCTATGATGTATAGCACACGATTAAATTTCTGGCCCCTTGCACTAGCTTCTTAGCACATGACAACAGCAGTATTTTTTCAGTTGCTTTCCCTACTCTTCAATGGCAATCACTTTCAAGATGCATCTAATGCACTTACTTTCAGCAACATATAAATATAAAAGTATTGTCTAAGAAAAATAAAGAATTCAGGAACTGACATACCTGTAAAAGCATAGCAAGTTCATGTTCTGGTGAGGTGGTAATAGAAATCGCCCTTAGAATGGTGGATATACTGTTTAGATTGGATATATCTTTTACACTAAGCTCCACCAGAACAAGTGTCTGCAAAGCTCATACTTTAGCCAAAAGACCCAACCGCACTTAACAAAGCCAATAAAATGCTTCTGGTGTCAATAAGTTTCATTCAAGAACAAAGTTACCTTCAAACCAATAGCCGCATATTCTATTCTTTTACTGACTAGCTGAGTGGCCAAGTCATGGTAAATGTTGCTGTATTGGTCCTTAATCTAGCATAAAAAATTACAAATAAATAAGAAGAAACTTAGAAAGCATCAGTAAATGTTGCTGTGTCAATCCTTAATCTGTTATTCAAAATTAGAATTGCAAATAAATAAAATGAAAGCATCACAATTTTGAAGATCAATAAATCTGCAAAGCTACAGGCATGGGTAAATTGAACTAAATTACACACAATTCATAAGTTTTCCACAATTCAAAATAACTTCAAGTTTGATTCGGAGCACTGTGTATATCTATAAGCAATTGTTACAGCTAAGATTTAACTGCAAACATAATAATATCAAAGATGCCGCCATACCTTAAGAAGAAATAAATTTGCCACTGTACTGTTGTCACTCTTACTCATGCTGCATGTTTTCTGTAAAATACAATCCAACAAGGCTTTTGCTGCATGCATATGGATTGGATTGTTAATCCAATGCCCAAGCATACTAGAAGCAATCAATCTCACACCCTCATATTCAGCTCCTATCAAAAGCAACCTGAGAAAATTTAAATTACTGAGATGTTCAATACATCCAACTAAAGACATAAAACATATAAATACTTAAAATGACTTCTAAATTTTCTATAGGTAAATGCCACACAACAAATAACATCTCAGAACCTCCACAACTTTTAGCAAGAAACATAATATAAGCCCCTGGATAACGTAATTCTAGTTAATTTATTGTAAATTTTAAAGAACAGATTATATGTACAGAAACTTAATTCAAATCAGACAAAATAACACAGCAGATACCCTGGGAAAACCCTCCTCTTGAGGGAGAAAAAACCCAGCAACAAAGATCTCTCTTATATATATAAACAGTGGCAACAATTCACTTTACAATGAGGCCGAACACAAGGCCAATATTCTGTACCTACACCAGATACAATAACAGATAATGACCTGCACTTCTGACAATATAAAACTGCCCTTCAAAGATATTCGCAATTTGCTCTTGATCAGGTTCACACTCAGCTCTAGATATAATTCGCACTCAGCACTTGAGAGATTCGCACTTGACTTGCCTCTTGATAAAATTCGCACTTCTGCTCTTGAAGAAATTCGCCCCTTAATGAATAGAATAAATCGGACTTGCTTGATGATCAAGAGATGAAGGCGACCTTGTATATATTCAAGTGAGAGAGGTTGCACCTCTTCATATTACAAGGTTGGCCAGAATACAATAATATAACTAATAAATACAAATCATAAGGAAGGTCGGCCTCAAGTGAAATTATAATGTTGCCAAGAGAAGCGCCCATCTTAAATAAATGACTCGTATAAATAAATAGCCGATAGGCTACATTTATTTATGTCTTCACTCGTGACTGGAAGGATGAACCCGAAGCTGCTTAATAACATTAACACTCCCTCTCAGCTAGGGAGAGAACTTCCAGCTGCACAAGACAAATCACCTCAACATGATGCTCATCACATTGGCTACAACCAGATGTGAAAAGAAGAATATCACCTCAACGTGATATTAGATATCGCCTCAATACGATATCAACCATAATGGCAACAACCACACTATGGTGTGTACAAGTGTTCATCACTTGCGTGATGTTGTCACCTCAACGTGACATTCACAAGTACAAGATATGTCATCAAGTCTCACACATGACATCCATCATGACTCAAGCTCAAAGGGTGGAAACAAGGGCTCACACCTCAAATTCCTCCGTCTCAGAGGAAAATGCATTAACAAGGACTTGCACCTCAAATTCTTCCGTCTCAGAAGAAAATGCATTAACAAGGGCTTGCACCTCAAATTCTTCTGTCTCAAAAGAAAATGCATTAACAAAGCTTCACTGATACTGAGACTCTTACTCAGTCAAGGTTGGATTCTCCACCATACCAAGCTTATCTCGGAAGTACTCAAACTTTATCCTGGCGAGAGGCTTGGTGAGAATATCTGCCGTCTGCTCATCAGTGCTAATGTACCTCAATTGTACAGCCTTCCTTAGTACCATATCTCTGATATAGTGGTACTTGATCTCAACATGCTTGGTTCTGTCATGAAACACAGGATTGACAGAAAGCTTCACACAACTCTGATTATCACAATGAATGATAGTAGGCTCCATTGATTGTCCGAACAATCCTGCAAGGAGCTTACGAAGCCAAACCTTCCCGAGTTGCCATACAAGCTGCAATGTACTCGGCCCACAGTACAATGCTACAAATGATCGCTTCCCACGCACTAGAAATCATAGCGTAACTCAAACCGAAGCAACAACCGAGGTGCTCTTCCGATCCGGATACACAACCTCCAATCGTAATCGGAAACCATGTAACTCCAAGTCTACATCCAAGAATACCTCAACCCATATCCAACTGTGCCACGCAAGTATCTCAGGATATGTTTAGCTGCAACAAGATGTATCTGTCTCGGATCACACATAAACTAGCTAAGTGCACTCACTGCATAGCAAATATCAGGTCTAGTGTTAACTAGATACATCAAGGATCCAATCAGCTATCTGTACAATGTAGGATCCACCAAATCTGAACTAGCTGCAGCCTCCTTCAATTTATGTAGATTGGTCTCCATAGGTGTAGACATGGATTTGCAATCCATCATGCCAAATCTCTTAAGTATATCAATGGTGTACTTCCCTTGACTTAGAATCATTCCATCTGGTTTCTGCCAGACTTCTAAGCCAAGGAAGTAATGCATGAGCCCAAGGTCCTTCATCTCAAATTCAGAAGTCAATTCCTTCTTACATTCAAGAATCGGGTGATCTTCTCCAGTAAGGATCAGATCGTCAACATATAAAACCAAAATTAATGCATCACCATTGATTACCTTGAAGTAGAGATTTGAATCAGCATCATTCTTCAAGAAGCCCAAACTTGATAGGTACCGATCAATCCTTTCGTACCATGCACGAGGAGCCTACTTAAGACTATACAAGGCCTTCTTCAGCTTGCAAACATGTGACTCCTTCTCATGAACCTCAAATCCATCAGGTTGCTCTGTATAAACCTCCTCCTCAATTACTCCATTGAGAAAAGCTGTCTTCACATCCATCTAGTGAATCTTCCATCCTCTAGATGCAGCAATAGCAATGATGGTTCTGACTGAAGTGTAGCGAGCAACAGGAGCAAATGTTTCATCATAATCAACTCCCTCTTTCTGAGAAAACCCACGAGCCACAAATCTTGCCTTGTACTTCTCAATGCTTCCATTTGCAACATGCTTAATCTTGAATAGCCATTTAGAAGATACCACAGACTTTCCCTCGGGTCTAGGAACAATATCCCAAACATCATTTTTAAGAATCGACTGATACTCCTCTGTCATAGCATCTCTCCAAACTTGAAGACTAGATGCTTCCTCAACACAGGTAGGCTCGGATTCTATAATCTGACTCATCAAGGCAACATAACTGGAGAACTTATGTGGCCTTTTGCTTTCTCTGAATGTGCCTCTAGGAGCTGCAAAGCTTTCAGCCTCTTGCATAGTACCTTTAGCCCATAGAGGTCTCTTTCTCCCAATAACAATGTCAGAGGCCCATCAAGAGGTTCCAAGGTTTCAACAGATCAATATCTTCTTTTGTTCAAATCTCCTCTCAATCTCGTGAGTATGGTCAACTTTATCCCTGGAGACTCTTCATTATCAATCTCCATATGAACTGATCTCCTGAATGCAACATCTTCCTCGAATGTGACATCCCTAATGATCTCACATCTTCTAACCCGGAATGTAAATTCTATAGGCTTTTGATGTCTCACTGTATCCCACAAATATTCCCTTCTTGCCAAAGACTCCAACTTGGTTCTCTTTTCTTGGGAACATGAATATAGACAGGCATCCAAAGATACCTCAAATGACGACTTCAGGATTCTTCCCTGTAAAGGCTTCTTCCGAGTCATATTCTCCAAGATCTTATGAGGACTTCTGTCAACATACACAGCTGTCCTGGAGGCTTCATAGGAAGGTTTGCAAATCTTGATCATGGATCATGGCCTTCGCATTTCCACAATCGCTGTTCTTTCTTTCCGCAACACCATTTTGTTGAGGATTATAGGAAATACGAACTCCCTCTTAATCCCTGCGTCAATACAAAAATTTTGAAAACTACCAAAGGTGTATTCTCCACCATTGTCAGATCTGAGGACCTTAATTCTTTTACCAGAAAGATTTTCTACCAAAGCTTTAAACTCTTTAAACCTATCCAACACTTCCTCAGACTCTTTAGATTTCAAAAAATAAATCCAAGTCTTTCTAGAGTGGTCATCAATAAACAAAACATAATACAAGAATCCACTCAAGACAAACAGACATAGGACCACATAAATCAGAAATGAATAAGATCTAAAATACACTTAGATCTATTTTCTCTACTATGAAAAGGGGCTTTTATATTCTTACCCAATGCGCAGCCCTTGCAAGTACCTTCGTGCTCCTGGTTGAATTTAGGAAGGCCCGTCACCATCTTCTCCATGATAGGTAAGGCTCGGAAGTGTAAGTGAGCCAATCTCCGATGCCAAAGATCGCAAAGACTTGAAGAGTCATGAACCAAAGCTTGTAAAGAACGTGTGCAAACCTTGTAAAGGTTTTCATGTCTAACTCCAATTACTTGAGCATCCTTGAAACTAGAGTTCTCCATCCACACTAGAACTTTGCCTTTGGAGAAGGCAACTTGATATCCTTTATCTTCCAAAGCTGAAATAGAAATAAGATTGCGCTTGATTCCGGGAACATAAAGAACATTACCCAACTGAAGTGAGATGTCGGAATCCAAATGAAGTATAGAGGTCCCAATTCCTTTTACGGAGTAGCTAGTATCATCTCCAATGATGACTTGTTCAGAAGACTCCTTTTCCACCAAACTTGATAAGTGCTCCTTAAAGTCGGTGATGTGACGTGAAGCACCACTGTCAATTATCCAAGTGTTGGAGTCGGAAGGTACACTGCTTGATAATGCCGAATAGAACAAATATTCACTTGAATCCTTTTGAGGAGAGACATCATCAACATCCGCAACGGTGACCTGTTGCTTAGGTCTAGTTGGACAATACTTTGCGAAGTGCCCAAACTTATCACACCTAAAACATTGAATCTTGGACATATCCCTCTTTTTCTTAAATGGAGGTGCATCATCATTTCCCTTGTCCCGATTCCTCTTGAAGAATCCTTTCCTTCCATCTTTTCCTTTCTTCTTTGAAGTATGGGAGGTGAGAACATGAATATCTTCATTCTTTGAACTTTGACCAACGCCTCTTGCCACCAACCTTGATTCCTCTTGAATGCAATCAGATCTTAGGCGATCAAACTTAGGCAATTTTGACCTTGCATTGATTCCCTGAATGAATGATTCCCAAGACAAAGGTAAACCATTGAGAGCGAGCATGGTTAAGTCTTTGTCATCAACCATATGACCTATCGTTGAGAGCTGATCTCTCAAATCTGAAATCCTCATGAAGTAAGCGATCATAGATTCTCCCTTTGACATCTTCACATGATGCAATTGATGCTTTAGTGCAAGTGCCCGGCTGGTATTGTTGATTTCGTACATCTCTTCCAAGGTCTTGAGCATATCTCTTGCTGTCTTCAACTTAGAGATGATCGGAATAATATGATCCTTGACGGAATCAACCAATATCTTCATTGCTTTAATGTCTTTCTTCAGCCACTGCAACTTTTCTTCTTCCTCCTCAGGTTCAGAAACGCTAGACTCCACGAACTCACCCAAGTCATTTTCACGCAAGGTAAGCATGATCCTGAATCTCCATGAAGTGAAGTTCGATGCACTTTCGAGTCTATCCTCAACCTTCAAACCATTCACCATCTTGATTAAGTGAATAATAGGGTATGCTGATTTGCAATAATCTGATCACGATCCTCTCAAACCCGCTCTGACACCATGTAAATTTTAAAGAACAGATTATATGTATAGAAACTTAATTCAAATCAGACAAAATAACACAGCAGATACCCTGGGAAAACCCTCCTCTTGAGGGAGAAAAAACCCAGCAACAAAGATCTCTCTTATATTTATAAACAGTGGCAACAATTCACTTTACAATGAGGCCGAACACAAGGCCAATATTCTGTACCTACACCAGATACAATAACAGATAATGACCTGCACTTCTGACAATATAAAACTGCCCTTCAAAGATATTCGCAATTTGCTCTTGATCAGGTTCGCACTCAGCTCTAGATATAATTTGCACTCAGCACTTGAGAGATTCGCACTTGACTTGCCTCTTGATAAAATTCGCACTTCTGCTCTTGAAGAAATTCGCACCTTAATGAATAGAATAAATCGGACTTGCTTGATGATCAAGAGATGAAGGCGACCTTGTATATATACAAGTGAGAGAGGTCGCACCTCTTCATATTACAAGGTCGGCCAGAATACAATAATATAAATAATAAATACAAATCATAAGGAAGGTCGGCCTCAAGTGAAATTATAATGTTGCCAAGAGAAGCGCCCATCTTAAATAAATGACTCATATAAATAAATAGCCGATAGGCTACATTTATTTATGTCTTCACTCGTGGCTGGAAGGATGAACCCGAAGCTGCTTAATAACATTAACATTTATAACAGTCAAGAGATGCTAAGCATACAAGACAAGCTCATGCAAATAGTCTCATATTGCTTTCTGATGGGAAATGATGATCTGCTTAGAGATTAACTCATGTTGATGTCCACAAATGGCCTAAAAGTGTTAAATCCGTTTGCAGAATTTACAAATCAGAACTGAGGCATGGGAGTGCCTAGCACATATGCAGTATGAATTGATAAAGAAAAGTTCATCCGAATATGGGGAAAGAGGAATCAAGAACAAGGCTATGCACATAACATGAAAGAATCCTTTAAAACCATCCATATGCCAAGAAAAGGTTGGTAATAAGATTGTATATTCTCCTCAAAATCCAGTGCCTTCATTTGCAAACTCACCTCCATTACAAAAGATGGTTAGAAGCCTACTTATGACCTCCAATGAGCCTCAAATTATTTGATGGCAATCCATTTACCTTCAGATGAACAAAATATCTGTGGTCATCATATATCATGAAAAATCTTAGAGATCAACGAGAGAAATTTACTACGCATAAAGTACTTTATAAACAGTACAATCTGCCTCAAATCATATGGCAGAAAGGGTTTCTAATAATGAATTGGCCTTGAAAATTATTCTATATAAGCTACAAAGTCAATAATTATGTTGAACTCTCAAGACAGCCCGCATGAGAGTAATTTAATAGTTGCAAAGTGCTATATAGAGCATGGAATCTGGCTCAACTCTAATTGTAGAAAGGGTTCCCAATGATGAAATACTAACAAGCAAGGCATAAATGCCTGAATGAATCATTTCCGTTCAGCCATATACGGGGTCGGGCCCTAGTCCAGTCTAGTCCTATCCTATAGTGAGTGATGCCATAGGAGTTCTAGTAGGCCGCTAAAATTCCCTGCAGGGTGGGAGGGAACTATAGTGCTGGGCTTTCTCGGCCGGACCATCCTTTCTTTTCTTTGATGAGAAAGAGACTTCCATCCGCACACCCCCGCCTTTCTCTAGATATTGGCACTCGACAGCTACTCCTGCTACTCTCTCTCACCTAGCCCATACACAACTTTCCCAATCAATACATCCAGCTTGCCTTCCTTTCTCGCCATGCCTTGTTCTCGAACAACCGGATGGAAGCCCATAGAATTGTAGGGGCTCACCATCCATTTTTCTGTGAGAAACCGTTAGGCTATCACGTAGATAATCTGGCGGCCCCTACTATTCGCCAGGGCCCCCTAAAATTCTATGGGCCAGGGTTGGGTGGGACTATAAGGCGATCTCCGGATAGTTCCCCGGTGGGAGGAAGGGCAGCTGGATTGACCGGTGGGAGTTAGGCTGGATTGACCGGTGGGAGGAAGAGAAAGGGAGTCTAGCTCGAGCATGCTTTCATTCTTGCCTGGGGGTGTAACCGAGGCTCCATCCCCCACCCCCGGGTGGTAATCGAGGTAATGGCAGAAAGAATATTGAAAGAATAGATTTGAGGGCACGGAGGGAGTATTGGATGCCGAGGAACCAAACTGATAACTATACCTTCCAACCGGTATCAAGTTCTCCTTGCCTGCCCGGTCGGACAGCAAATAAACTAGTTGATAGCCGAATAGCCCGAGCAAAGAAACTTCTTCTCCCGTTCTCGCCAAGAGAGTTAACGATGGTCGGAGGGAGTTAACGTTATCCAACAGATTCTTTCCTTCCACCCTGCTGCGGGGAGCCATAACCTTTATCGAGTGAGCCGAACAGGCCCTGACCCCACCGACCGACCCTTCGGGTTCATCCGGGGGGGTGGGAGGCTATAGAGCGTGCAGGACCGACCATACTCGAACAACTATAGAGGGTGGGTGGGGGTGGCGGGTCGGTCCCGAAGGGCAGGTCGGTCCTGCACGAAGGGCAGGGGGGACGGTCCCAACCCCACCAGCCCTTCGGGACCTAAGGCATGCCTTCGGCAGCCGACCATATTGGAAAATTATATGGGGGGGGGCTGCCGAAGGCAGGCCTTGGGTTCATCGGTGGGCGCCCTTGGTGTAGTTCGGAAGCAAGAAAGACATACTGTTAGGAGAGGATTGAACCCGGGAGATCGATACCCGAACCAATCGATACACTCTAAGGGCTTTGAGTTCAGAAGTGCAGTTTCAAACCCTGAGCTTTTGGCGAATAGTAGGGCGACTGTTCATCCCCGATATCCATAGAATTTTAGGGGCCCCCCCACCCTGCAGGGGGGCAACCTCTCCGTTCAGCTCTCATTCATATGCTTTATCAGTCGAGTAGATGGAAGTAGAGGTGGAGAGGGTCTCCGGGTTCTGGTTCGATGCTTCCAATTCCCGGATGTTCTCACCCGACCGAGCTATACCACCAATTCCCTCTATCTTTCCGGGAGAAGACAGGGAAGAAAGTACGGGAGAGGATCGGGCATTCGAGAGCAAGACAGAAAGAAAGAAAGAATATTTGAGACAATCTCATAAATGGATGGAAGGCTGCGCCCAATACAGAGGGTGTTCCGAAGCCCCAGTCAAGCTCCGATGCAGGGGATTGAATCACTGTCTTATCTACGTAATATGTTCCATGGGTCTCTGGGATTGCTGAATGCTGGTTCAGCAGTGAGGTTTGTCTCGGATGCACATCCCTTTCCACTTAATACTACTATAAGATACTGCCTTCGTAGGCCTTCCTTCCAACCGGCACTTGGCTCAACTCGACTTGTCTTCATAGCTGGGTCGCCTCTCCTCGACTTGTCTTGGCCAGAAGGATCAGAACTGGTGATCCGATCCGATCGGTCATAACTCGAAGAAAGACTCTTAAGACAAGGAGCTGAGTCAGTCTTCATAGTTGGGAAATGCTGGTACTGAGATCTGCCCCTGAACCTAACAGTATGTCGACCTCATCCCTCTCCACCTTTATGGTCGTACCCCCCGGGTAGTCAACTCGACTTGCAGCGGGTGAATAGATCGGCAATGCCCTACTATCTATAGGGAACCTCGAAATGGCACTGGGCAACCGGGCCCGTACAGTACACCACCTCTTGGATTGGGGCCAACCCCTTGCGAACACACGCCTATAGAATTGTAGGGGCGACCTGCCGAGGGAAATGAATCGAGTTCTTAATACTATTACAAGAGATCGATCGCCCCCTCCATAAGTTGTTGGTATTGATGAGAAGGCTTTTGCCACCACATCTTGTATTAGGATTACCAGTCGAGTAGAGGCAGCGAAGAGCAAGGGGCATTGATTCAACAAGTGATTTCGAACGGCAGATTCAACTATAATCCCCGGGAACTTAGGAGGATATAGTAGCCGTTTCCCACCCACCCCAACTATAGTTGTAGGGCCCCTACTATTCGCCCTAAAATTAGGCCCTCCCAATGCACCGGAACTATTGCGAGAAAGGGAATTAATCTACTAGCTAGTTCCACAGGAACTAGTTACAGCCAACCACTCCACGCGAGCAACTAGATAGAGCAGGGGGAGCGCAGAGAGAGCAGGGGGAGGGGGGATTCATCTACTTACCCTACTCAGCCAGTCCTTTCACAAGACTGGCAAGACGATTATACGCTCAATCCACGCAAGACGATTCCGTGCACATTGAGAAGACGATCTGCCAAAATACCCTCCAGCGATAGATAGAAAGGCCAGGAAAAAGCACAAGTCTGCAGATCCGGTGCACAATTTGAATACCATCCTGGCCTTCTCCGATGACGGAGACATCTTCGCACAAACGATCCCAAGCTACCGACAAGACATCCTCCATTCCACTCCCACGTCCTTTCTCTACCCACATCCTTCATCTCCATTTAAATGATGTGGTCGAGAAAAGAGAAATAAGCGGCGCATGTGGAGGAATCAGCGCCCGCCCCCCATCAAACATACCCAGATAGATATATAGGGCGAGAGAGCCAACATTCATTGCCATGCCCCTCGACCGATAGGAATCGAATCAATGGCAGGCCCGGATATGGATAGGGGGCCTCCCCAGTCCACCCCAGCTTGAACTCGAATCAATCCCCCAGCTATATATAGTAGGCCGTCGGGGGAGACTATATAGAATAGAATAGAATAGAATATAGCCGCCAGATAGGCTCGTTCAGATCAGAGTATAGTAGGCCGTCGGCCTCTTATCTATATCCATCCGATGCATTCCGATCCGATCCAGTAGGCATTTCATTTCGTTCATAGTTAGATCGGGAACTAAACTAGTTCAGATAGGGGTCGAGCCCCAGCTATAGCTATATACAGTCGTCAGTCGAGTCCCCATATATCTGGGTCGAGTGCCAGTTATATATATAGGGCCTCCCAGATAGATATCTAGATAGGGTCAGCCCCTATAAGACAAAGTTAATAAATGTGCTGCTATCTAAAGACAGCCTTTCTCCATGAATCAACAAACATGATAGTAAAGCAACCTGAAAATGACAGACTCGCTCAGATCCATTTACAACCCTCAAGTAGCCTTGTAAATCACATCACAAATGCCATACCCGTGAGGGAAATGAGAGGGATTACTGGAAACATTAAAGGAGGTTCTGTTAGAAATATTGTCATTGATGTCAAAGGTACATAGACATGTTGTCAATAATGTCAAGAAGGTGCTTGAACAAAAACTGTTGGTATAAAGATTCAAAGGTATTGAAGTATCCATTAAAGCATGTGTTATCATTGATACCAAATGTGCAAGAAGGAAAATGTTTATTGATCGAAGACTATAAGTCAGTTATCACTCCGTTTTGCCGTAACTGTCAAGATCAATGTCCCCATCATATTCAACTATCATCATGTTGAAGAGATTAATTGTATTGTTTAAATTAAAGATTTAAACAATTGTTATAACAGTGGCCGACTTCCTTGAAGGAAGTTTAGAATTAAAATAAATTATGTTCATTTGTTACGGGCCGACCTTACCTTGTAAATCATGAAGATGCTTATGTATATATATAGATATAGCAGGGGAGGTCCCCCGTTTGTGACCTAACCAGTTCATAGCTCCGGGTCAAAAGCATTTACCCCTTAAATAAAAAAGGGTCGGTAGGCCTAACTCGATTGGCTAAAGCATCCTGTTGTAGGCAAGAGGTCACGAGGTCTAGTCTCACCACCGTCCCCATGGTAACGGAGGCCGTGTCACACCAGCGTCACAGATCACATGAAAAAAAATTACTAGGCACACTGCAGCTTATAGGGGGGCGGCTACCCGATTCTGATTCCTGCAGTCTAATATATATATATATATATATATATATATATATAGCAGCGACTTGTCTATTACAAAAGGAGCACTTAAAAAGAATAACTAATGCAGTGATTAAGACTAATAAGAGGCAGCAATCATTATTAATGAAGAGAGTTAATGATAAGAACGGCAGCACTTCATTATAAGACAGCAGTTATATTTATTAAAGGCTGTGACTAGTTTTGAAGAGGCAGAAATTAGAGGAGTCATGACTGTTTGAAGGGACATCATTCTTTCAAAGGATGTCTCTCTTCATTGAAGGCATAAGATATAAATAATGAATGTAGATTGTGAAAAACGAGTGTGTGGAGTGAGTTTAAAAAGGAAAAATCATATAAACACCAGCAGGTATATGAATATAAGTATACAGATTTGAAAGAGGAGTAAATGCAGCTGTAAAAGAAGAAAATTAAAATATCCATATATAAAAGACATATATGCAAATATAGAAGAGGAGTATATGCAGATGTAAAAGAGGAATATATGCAGATATAAAAGATATATATATGCAGGTATAATAGAGGAGGAGAATATAAAAGGAGATTACTTAAGACTATTTGTAAAGAAGATTTATTCAAAAGAAGACAAGATTCATATTTGTGAGGTTGGTGCCTCATAATTTAGGGGTTGATGCCTCTAGTATTTTGGTGCCTACAAATTGGAAATTTTGATTAAATCTTGAAGTGATTAAATAAGTTTTAAAAGGTAAAAGAATATTGTTATGCTCATTCACTGTTAATGTTCAGCCGCGGGCTCCATACTTCCCGGCAGCGATAATATTAAATACATATAGCTGTTGGCTATGCATTTAAATAAAAACGATTATTGGCAATGTAATTTATATATCTTCGTTTGATGACAACTAGTGAAGAGGCACTTCACTTGGAAAAATAAATAATATTTTAATGAGGCTGACCTCATCTTATTCGCCACCTTTATTGAGATACAACCTTTCATATGTGGCCGACCTCATTCCATGAAAGGGCGTGATCTTCTCTTCATCTTGTATATATTAGAGATGCCGATTGTTCATTTGAGAATATATTCATTTTCATTCCGGTTCAAGTGTGAAGTGCGAATTCATCAAAGAGCAGATCGAAGTTGTCTTCAAAGGGGTCGAGTATTTCATCTTCAAGGAGTTTGATATTACATTGCATTGCACCAAGTGTGGTGTTAATAATCGGCCTTGTGATTGGCCTTTATTGTAAAGCAAGATTGCTGATTATATTTCAATATATAAGTGATATATTGTTGCTGGGTTTTTCTCCCTCAAGTTGGAGGGTTTTCCCAGGGTATATGCTGTGTCAATTTGTTTAAAATTGCTCTATACCTGCTTATTTAATTTCTGATCCTAAAACTAACATGGTATTAGAGCGGGTGTAAGCAAGATCGTGATCAGATTTCTATAAGCAATGTGCTCTTCCTCTCTTGTTCTCATCTTAGTGTGTCTATCTTATTTTCAAAAATGGTGAACGGGCTCAAGGTTGAAGATAGACTCGAAGGTGACTCTAACTTTACCTCTTGGAAGTTTAGAGTTCTGATTGCATTGGAAGAAAATGAAATTATTGAGTTCGTGGAGAAAGAGGTACTCGAACCTTCCGATGAGACTGAGCAAACACAATGGAAGAAGAATGGCACAAAGGCCAAGAAGATTTTGATTGATTCCATGAAGGATCATCTTGTGCCTATTATCTCCAAGTTGAAGACAGCGAGAGAGATGTTCAAGACCTTGGAGGGATTGTATGAGATCATTAATACAAGCAGAGCTCTTGCATTGAGGCAACAACTTCATCATATCAAGATGGTGAAAGGAGATTCTATCATCTCCTTCTTCATGAAGATCACCAAGTTAAGAGATCAGCTTTGTGCCATTGGTCATATGGTTGATGATAAGGACTTAGTCATGTTGGCACTTAATGGTCTTCCTCAATCTTGGGAGCCATTTATCCAAGGTATCAATGAAAGATCAAAGCTACCAAAGTTTGATCGTCTTCGGGCAGATTGCATTCAAGAGGAATCGAGATTGGCAACGAGAGGCAATGGGCGAAGTTCTAACAATGAAGACATTCATGTACCTGCTGCTCACACATCGAAGAGGAAAGGAAGAGAAGGAAAGAAAGGCAATTTCAAGAGGAACAGAGATAGAAAATCGGATGGTGCTCCTGAATCTAAGAAGAAGAAGGATCTCTCTCATATACAGTGTTTCAGATGTGACAAGTTTGGTCACTGTGCGAGAGATTGTGCAACTAGACCAAAACATAATGTTTCTATTGCGGATGTGGGTGAGGTCTCTCCTCAGAAGGATTCAAGAGACAATTCAAGTGGATTTCTATTTATTTTTGCCCTATCAAGCAATGTTCCAACCGATAGCAACACATGGTTGATAGATAGTGGTGCCTCTCATCACATTACTAGATTTAGAGAACATCTTTCAGATTTGGTGGAAAGAGATACCAACATTCAAGTCATAATTGGTGATGATGCATGCTATTCTGTGAAAGGTGTTGGAGCCTCCTCTCTTCACTTAGATATTGGCATCCCTCTTTAGTTGAGCGATGTGTTATTTGTACCAGGCATCAAGAGGAACCTTGTATCAATTTCAGCCTTGGAGGACAAAGGATATCAAGTTGCATTTTTTGAAGAAAAAGTTCTTGCTTGGCCGAAGAACTCTAGCATCAAGACAGCCTGTGTGATAGGTGTTCAGCAAGAGAGTCTTTATAGACTTTCCATTTGTCCAATGCAGGCATTGTTGCATGATTCCACCAGTTCAAGTGAGCTTTGGCACAAAATACTCGCTCACCTTCATTTCAGAGCACTTCCATCCATGGAGAAGATGGTCACTGGCCTTCTAAAACTCAGCCAAGAGCATGAAGGTACTTGTCGAAGATGCGCATTGGGTAAGAATACTAAAGGTCCTTTTCATAGTAGTGAAAGTAGATATAAATGCACTCTAGATCTTGTTCATTCTGATTTGTGTGATCCAATGTCTATTGCTTCTTTGAGTGGTTTCTTGTATTATGTAATTTCCATTGATGACTACTCTAGAAAGACTAGGATTTATTTCTTAAAGACTAAAGAATCTGAAGAGGTACTTGAGAAATTCAAAGAATTTAAGGCTCAAATAGAGAACTTGTCTAGGAAGAGGATCAAAGTTCTAAGATCTGACAACGAAGGAGAATACATCTCTGGAGGCTTCCGTAACTTTTCTATCGAGGCAGGGATTAAGAGGGATTTTTGTGTCCCTTACAATCCACGACAAAATGATGTTGCAGAAAGGAAGAACAGATCCATTGTAGAGGCAGCTAAAGCTATGATCCATGATCAAGACTTGCAAACCTTCCTTTGGGCAGAAGCATCTAGAACTGCAATGTATGTTTAGAATCGGAGCCCTCATCGTATTTTGGAGAACATGACTCCTAAAGAAGCCTTTACAGGTGTGAAGCCTAAAGTTAGTCACTTGAGAATCTTTGGTTGTCCTGTGTATGTTCATTTGCCTAAAGATAAAAGAACTAAGTTGGAACCATCTGGAAAGAAGGGAATGTTTGTGGGCTCACGATTGAATCTTCAAAGCCTCTGAGTTTACATTCAGTCGAAGCTGATAGAGATCGATAGCGATACACTTTTGAGGAGAATATTGCATTCAAGAGATCTAAAGATAAAAGGACTAAGTTGGAACCATCTAGCAAGAAAGGAATATTTGTGGGCTATAGTGAATCTTCAAAAGCCTATAGGATTTACATTCCAGGTCAGAAACAGATAGAGATCAGCAGGGATGTCACTTTTGAGGAAGATGTTGCATTCAAGAGATCTAAAGGTTCATACATGGAGATAGATAATGAAGACCAAGAGACTCCTCAAGACATGGAAGTTGATCATACTCCTAAGATTCAGCGGGAGTCTACTGAACCAAAAGA
>VDFB02167676.1:0-27269 GCA_007258455.2 Sequoia sempervirens
AGATACAATAGAGGTAAGAAGAGAAAGCAACCCCAACCAAAAGAGGAAGGTGTTTATGAATTCACAAATGCTTCAACGTAGAGGAGATAAAGTCATTTTTTTGTCCATGAGGCCTTTGAGGTCAAACTTATTGGTTTAAAATGCACAAGAATGGTAATTAAATGTGATTCTATGATTAAGGGAAAAGTTTGAAAATTAGGATAGACAAAACATGATATCAATATGTCAAATATATGACTAAAGTGAGGTTTTGTGTTGGATAGCATATTCGTTGAAATGATATAATTGGTGTACTAATTATTAATTACTATGTTGTGTATTATAGGGGCGAGACGAGGCCATGGCAATAGATCGTGTCATATCAAATGAGGACACAACAGGTGAAGTGGGATATTAGGTACTCAAATTTTGACTTAACTTAGGAAAAATTGATTTTATGGCATTTTGTGATACGTCCATCTTTTTTCACAGTATTATTGAAATTTATAATGTATTATCCAATCTTGACATAAATTAATGCATGTTGTTGATAATTTTAGATGGAGATGAAGAAAATGTAGAGCTTAAGTGTTCAACAACAAAAGAACAAGATATGTATGTGGACATGGACCTAAAAATGTTAAATCACATAGACGACAATGGGTGGAAGAGGATATGACAATGGATACTGTAGACACAACAAATGATTGCACTGAAGAGGTAGGTCAGGACTATAGTACATGGGATGAATACTTTGAGAAAATTGTTGTTTGTGGATGTTCTATATGTCATGGAAAGAAACAATTCAAATGAGCGATTGTACAAAGACATTACATATATGATGAGCTTCCAGTTGGTAGTATGCCTCCTACAATCTATTCAAACCCAATAGGAATTGTGGTGAGGAATTTTCAATTTGATATATAAATAACATGTATACTTCATTTAGACATTGTTTTATATTATTTAAATAACTATTTTTTTCTTAATGGATACTTGTAGGATAAAGTTCTTGGTTTAAAGTTTCTTGGATCACTGAATTCTAGCCTAGAGGGCAAAGATCATTTATTAGATGATACATATAACAAGAATATGTGCCAATATACCAGCTCTAAAGATGAGGAATTGACGAAAACAAGTAACAGAACAAGAACCGGTGTGAAGATGCATAATTTGCTTAAAGGCAAAGGGAAGGTGGAATGCATACCCTATGAGAATGAATGTGATGGAGATGATGACTTGGCCCTGAGTTTGAGATCAATTTACAAAGAGACATTTGATCATCGACTATATTGCGCTTGGCCTAGTGATCAACAACTACCTAGAGTGTACGAGGTATTCCAATTTTGGGGATATAGCTACATGATACAACCCTCCAATATTCATGGAGAGAATCTGGGCCTCTTTATTGTCCAAAATGTATATGTGGGATCCAAACATAGAAATAATTCAGAACAAACCACTAGGAGCCATATTATGGTCCATGATATTACAGTGGTGAATGGAGAAGGCTAGCAAAATATAAGCCTAACATGTCAGCATATGGTCTAAATTCAAATATTTATACACATCATCTCCAATTGGAAACTGGAAAAGAAATGAATAGAGTTCATCTTATATATATATAGATGGACGTGCATACACACACAAAAATATTGCAGGATTTATAAATAGTAGTAAGGGAAGGGACCCTACTATAAGACCAAATTGTCAATTTGTTGAGGTTATAAATGATAAAGACGGAGATATAGAAATAGAGGTTGATATATTGATAATGGTTGAGGATATTATGGACCTTACCATTGGGGATGAGTTATTGATTGGTTACCCCTTCTTAAAATGCACTCTTGCGCAAAAGAAGAGGAGAGAACAAGGTCTTCCTAAGGATGTTCTAAGGGCAGAAAACCAAAGAATAATAAATGAGTGGGACTGATGTTTTATAAACTATGTTGTCAAAATTGTGTTTTATAGCAATTATTGTATAAAAAAGGTAGTCTATAAAATAATGTTCCATTATTCAATTGATGTATATATGTTCATACAATTTATATAATGTCTAATATATGTATGTCTTTCATGTACATGTATTTTTCTATGAAGATATTTTGGACCCGAAATGAATATTTGTCATACACTATGATCTAAGATTAAGGCATGTATTTGATGATGCATTAGTGGATACTGAGAAAAACAATGATGGCCAACAAAATGAGAGAGAGGGATTAGAGAACATCGAAGAAATTGACATCCATGATGATGTTGAAGATGGTTATGTTCAGGCACAAGAAGACAACAATCCAGAGTTAGATGATGTTATGGAAGACAACAATATGGATGGTATAGAAAATGATTATCCAAATAAATCTGGTAACAATATAGATGGTCTACAGTCAAATTTCAATGATGATGAAGATGATGCAGGTCAAGATGAGGATGATGATAATATTAAATACTTGAAAGAACATATGACCATTAACAATGATACACTGGATGACATTATAGCAGACAATAATGTTAATGACCAAGACTTCTAAATTTTTAGAATTATTTGCAATCCATGTTTAAAAAAGGATGATTCTTATGGCCTAAACTTTGAAATGCTTCAGTAATATTATGTTGTACTTGGATAATTGAAAACCTATTTTATTCTCCTAGCAAGCTTTTTTATTTTCCATTATAATTCTAGACCAAACAACATTTGCGAGTATGGCCTTTTACACTAATCTTAATTTGTATGAAGTTCACAAACTTGTTGTCAAGCAATAAATTCCTTTCGTAGACAGGAAATGTAAAGGCTTGATTTAAGAAAAGATAAGTAGTCTCTTTTTTAGGGTAATCCACATGCAAAAAGTAAAAAGCACATAAAAAACAATTGTATAGTAGAAAATCAGATTCAATTAGTTTTGCCTTATTTCGCTTGCACACCTATTTGAAATACATAGGGTATTCACCATACATTTCCCTTGACAAAGCAAACATGTGCTTTCATTTATTTTTACTGTATATCTCAAAAGTAAAATTGTTGTTACATAATAATGCACTGAGAAAATAATATATACAAAAAAATGCAAAGAAAATGTTTGAAATTTAACATGCAACCTATTGTGTTGTGCTGAAAGGAATCAAGATTAATTGGGACAAGAAATAAAAATAAAATTTTGATGATTTTACTTAAAAGTGAACAGGATATGAAAAGTGTGGACAATGATGGTGCTGAAATTGAAAACCCTAGTTCTAATGATATTACTGTTTTATGTCATTTGAGATAAAGAGCACATACAATTTTATATACATAGCAAATGAAGATTTGAAACTAGTAAACTGAAAATGTAACCATTGTAAGATTTTTCCTTAAACAATAATTCACATACTCACTTACAAAAAAGGGTGAAGCATTTTTTTTCAAACTCTATTTTATTTAATAGACATAATAGTAAAAGAATATTTACAAGTACAAGAATATATACACTGCTTCATAGAAAATAAGGAATTTTTCATAGAATATACAAGTACAAGAATATATCATCATCATCATATCCTTAATTAATACCTACTGCAATATCCTTAAATTGTTCAATCTTTGGTATGAATTGTTGACAGAAAAAATTAGGATTACTTGGATGCTTCTTCCATTCATTTTGTATCAACATATGTTCATGAAGACACAAAAGTTAATAAAATATTAATGCATGTAACTCACAATTATTTAAATAAGCAACTTTGTTAACTTTATTATTTTTAAATAGTTTCCATTTTTATGTTGAACATGTAACAAGGCAAAATAAGCTCAAATTTTCAAAAAATTTAGTAGCTTTACCAACATCCACAATAAATGATTTACTATATCAGCATATTCATTCACATAAGCACAATATTGAGGCTCAATAATTGATTTTCATTCAAATATAAGAAGAAATAAGTATGTAAAACATAAGAAAAATACAGAATGATAACACAACCATGGAGAATCTCTAATAATAAGATGTTCTCCATTATATTGCTTCAATTGATATTTATTAATAACAAAAGGGTTCAAAATGGAAATGATATATGATGATGATAATTTAAAACTAGGCCTTGGTTTCCTATTTATATAGGAAGCAAAAAGCTACAGGCCTTTTACAAAAAGAAACGACCTTTCATAACTACTTTTACTAACAACTATTTAATTAGCATAATTATGAAAATAACAAGACTTAAGAAATTTTGACATATGGTTCCATTATTCAACGTAGAAGACCTATGATCATTGATCTAGAAAAGTCTTCCTCTCCATGATGAATGTCCAAATGATCTCACCTCAGTGTACTATTCTTCTGAAACCAAATACTTTTCCTCCCACTGATACACCGTAAAATATGATGGCCACTTATATTCCTAGATCTTTTGCGTGTTTGCAAGATGAGTTTTCCATCGACTATCTAGTAATGCCTCTGTATCATTGACAAACTTTAGGTATCCCGCATCAAGAATGTAATCAACCCATCCATGATTTGATTTAGTCTAGGAAGGCTGGTATCATCATCCTCCTATATATGAGTTACACACTTATGAACAACCTAACTAAATTCTTTCTTCCACTTATCCAAGTCATCCAACTAATCACCATATCTCATGATTTCAGGTATATACCACTATTTGTAGGTATGGAATAAATCCATTCGTGTTACAATATTTTTATCAAACCCTTGTACATACTAAAATTCATCAATAATCATCTTCACAGTTTGTTCAGTTGGCTTTAACGTTGTGGGTGCATCAGGATTTCTTTGTAGAACTTTTCATAACTTAGCCAAAGTGTGGTGAATAGGCTACCACCTTTTGAACAAAGGATCTAATACAAGCATATGTGTCTTTATTTGATCCATTTCCTACTAAAGTGTTGTATAACTATCATGCACATTCTTTAGTTTATCCATAACAAATTTTATCCTGTGCTCAAGAATATTTTCCATAACTTCACAAATTCATCTTTTCACTTCATCTTGGGTTTGATTGCTGGCCTTCTTTACATCATCCACTTCCTTCTATGGAGTTTTTACCTATTCTACAAAAATGTTCTTCACAATATGCATTGGAGAAATAGGAGGCATGTATAACACCATCTCCTTGCTTTGTGAGGGTCCTGCTCCTCTTAATTGTTCTTTCAATTTGACATTCTCCATGAATAGATTATTAACTTCGTCATTTAGGAACCTTTGTTCCTTTTCATACTCCTTCAATCTATCTTCTAATCCCTTAATATTTTCTCGAGTAAACATGGTCGAATGCATGGTCATTGTTGCTGCCTCCAAAGGGGTGGTATCTTGTATTGTCCTTACCATTACTGCCCCTTTCATCCCTTGAATTACATCCAATAATTTTGGATTTTGTGTATTTTTCTGTTTGATCCATATGGCCAGGGTTTCAATATTTGGGTTATACCTAGTTCCATTCACACCTTCGTCAAAGTCAAATTCTGCAACTAGCATTGGATCTTCCTGAGCCCACACTTGATCAAGCAGAAACATTTTCTTTAATTCCAAGCGAGGGAAAATGAGCATATTTCTCTTCAAGACCATTTCTCTAGCCTTCTGGGGGATAATGTCAATGTTGTCAACTCTTAATTCCTGGAAATTTTGTGCTACCATTTCATTTTTCTATGATTCTTCAATTCCTACTTCAGCTGATTCCATCCTCTCTTGAAATTATTTTAACTTCATCTTCATCTAGAAATCCTTAAATTCAAGAATCTTAATGAATTCATCATCTTCTATGAATCTCCTGGCTGCAATTTCCCTTTCATCTTTATGTACCTTTGTACTTGTTTTTTCTACATCACCCATCCTTTCCTCATGTTTATGGGCACTAGTCTCAAGGATGGGCTGATCAACTTCAATATCACCTTTTAATGACTACAGTACTATAGCCACTTCCTCAGCATTGCCCACCTCTTCAATATCCTCATAAGGTACTAATTATTCAATGCTTCATGTCTTTATCTTTTGGGAGGTAACTGCTCCATGGGAGGCTCAAAGGTTTCACCTAGGGTATGCTCTGTAGTTGCACCTCTATGATGTTCTTTGAGATAAGCTTCCTTCTTTATGTAAAAGTCTTCAAATCTACCAATTATCAATTCTATCCTCTTAATGGGGTCCTTTTCCTCAACAAAGTATCCTAGGAAATCCTTGCACCTTCGCTTTGTCCTTTCTTCAACCTTCTTCATATATTCCCATTTTTTCCTTCTACTAAATACATTATAAGTAATTTTGTTCCTTATCACATCTTCTTCAAAATCCACCTGGTGTGGCACTGTCATTTTGGCAAGAAGATTGTGCCTTATGTTGTTCATATGATTTTTAGGGTCAAAGGCTCTTTCTTTTCCAGATTTCAATACATATCTTGTCTTCAAATAATACTGTAACTCCTCTAGTGTGTCTAAGCCTACAATCCAGTCTTCACACTTGGTTTGGTTCGGTAGGGAAGTGCCTTTCTTCTGCTTGTGCATTACATCTTTCTCCATCCACATCATTTGCCACATAAATTCAAGAAATGCTAATTTGAGGGGCACAAATTTTGGTAGTAAATGTGGAGCAACAGGCATCCATAAACTCTTATTATTGTAACTTCTGAGAGGAAGACCAATCTCCAAAATTGTGTGTATGACCCTGCTTTGGTCTTAAAGCCAAAGGTCTCACTATTTGCAACATTTTGGTTGACAATCTTGGTATTGCATACCCAAGAACTCAAAGGATTCTATGTACAAAGTCTTTGTAGAATACAACAAAGCTTGAATTCTTGCCCCGACTGTCCCAAATATAGCACCATTTCTGGATAGGTGTGGGATTCCCTTGCTCATCTATTGTAGCCAAGTCCATTATTTTAGTCCAATGGTCCCTATTCTGGTACAATATCAGATGACATAGTAGGGAATAATGTCTGAATGTAATCAGTGCTCTATCCTCTATAACTTGGGAGAATTCATCATCTAACACCTTCTCAAGGTATGAAGCAAAGCCATATTCAATATTAGTTTCAGGGTTTTGAATTCTCATGGCCATCATCATTAGGCCTATTGGAATTTTATCTTGAGCATCTATCCCCAACACTTGGCAGAGAGCTAAATATGTATTCACAAAGTAATACTGAAAATCTGTCACATTAAATGGTTCAATAGTGGTAGTAGAGATGGGGAATGTTCTATTACCAATGCCTCTTTTCATATATAGGGGTACCTCATCACTTCTATAAGTCTTTTTTAACATAGAATAATCCTCCTCACTTTTTTGCAGGTTTATCTTGGTTAGAGCATGCTTGTTTAAGCCAAAACACTCAATGATGGTTTTTCTGGTTACTTCTTCCAATACTGTGTCATTTGGAAACCTTACTATTTTGGTAGCTGAGTGATAGTGTTTGGCTATAGTCTGATAAATTCTACATCAACAAACACATTTGGGACAATCAACCTTGCTATATCCAACATCCAAGCATTTGACACTGGAATCTTCTCATTTCTCTTACTTTAAAAATACCAAAATAGGTCCCATCTAGATTTGGAAATGAGGGCATCCCTACAACTTTGTGCGGTGTCCACGAGAAACTTCTTATTACCCTCTCTAGTAGACCCTAGAAGTATATCTAATATGGAATGATGGAGTGGTCTCTTCTTTACTTTAGGTTCTTCATCTTTAATTTTACGCTTTCTTTTAGGAAGCATGTTTCAATTTTCTCTACTATGGCTTCAGATGAAAAAACATTGAAAGATTTTTTGTATTAACAGAGATATTTCAAAGAGTTTTCATGCACTTACCTGAGTATTTCACACTTGCAGGACTTCTCATATCCTTAGCTCCTTCCACGCTAGTCCACTACAATTAAGTGCAATATTGGGAAAACTCACTTATCTTTGGATGGTGCGGTATTCAGTCATATTAGTTTTGGAAACCCTTAATAATTTAATAGCATTTAATTTTGGAAACTGATGTGATTTTCTACATTTATTGCTATAAATTGTAATGATGCCATGTTTACCACACTACCGCCTTGCTCAAGGCTTCTTGTTGTGGGGTTGTAGTGTATATCGCTCTACTGCATATGTTGCTCACCTTCCCGACGGTATAGTGGTGTATGTTTTTGATCATTACTTGAAGAGTGTCGATGAGACAATCTTATTTGTCTTACCCATATCTCAATGTCTCATCGACATTAGATCTTATGCTCCTCTAATGTTGGTTTCCAGTGTTGATGAGACAAGTTAATATCTCTTGTCGATATGCCACTGTATCATCAATATTTTCCTTTGGCGGTATTTATTTATATATCGGTGTAACTCTACCGTGTAGGGGAGACTTGTGATTATCACTATGGTATAGCAGTATTTTTCCCTTCCCTTCTGCTATTTACTACACTACTGCCTTGCTCAAGGCTTCTTCCTGCAAGGTTGCGGTGTATACCGCTCTATCGCATATGTTGCACACCTTCCCGGTGGTATAGAAGTGTATGCTTTTGATCATTACTTGAAGAGTGTCGATGATACAATCTTATTTGTCTTACCAATATCTCAATATCTCATCGACATTACTTCGTTATATTCAAGAGTTGTGTTTCACCGAGCAGTTGTAGATATACCTTGTCGATGTGACATAAGTGATTCTCTCCTCGATATGCCCGTATCTTGTTGATATTTCACTATTTTACATCATCGATGAGACATATAAATAAGTCTCTTTGACATAGGGGTGTCTAAATTGACACTAAACTCGAAGCTAAACTCGAAGCTAAAGTCATAGCTAAAAGTGATGCTACACTCAAAGCTAATATCGACACTAAAGATGACATGAATTTAGGAACTATTAGCATGGACTTGTACTGATCGACACAATAAATGCCAAAAATTGTGCCATCCCAATAAATAGCATCAACATTTTTAAAAAATTTCCAAAAAATACATTAAAATAGTGGGTGGAAGCAAAAAATAGAGCAAAAAGTGGAGCAAATCATAGGGATTTGTTGTAGTGATGTGTGGTAATTATTGTGGTGGAATCCTTTGTTCCATTGGGATTGTAGTCTCTCTATAACAACACTTATTTGGATTCTTTGTATCTCTGTGGCAGTGAGCCCTCTGGGTTGTAGCCCTGTTGGATAGTAAGTCCTTGTTCTAGACAGTGAGTCCTTATTTTAGGAAGTGAGCCTTTTGTAATCAGTTTTGGTACTCTCTATAGTGTGAGTTAATCCTCACCGTGGTTTTTCCCTTATAGGTTTTTCCACGTAAATCTAGTGTTATTGTGTTTATGTGTTGGATTTATGTTTCTACATTGGCATTTGATGATTAATCATTTATGTAGTATTAAGGATTAGTTTTGGTGATTGAATTAAAGGTTTAATTTTGTGACAACTAATTCACCCTCCCCCCTCTCAATTTTCCTATTCAACAATATGAGCATATAAACATGCACCATCTAGAATATACAATGTACTGGCACCTGTAAGCAATCTCCCAAAATTGCAAAAACCGATTCTTATCAGCAGAGGAATGTGGACCAAATTACTCATACCCATTTGACCTATACATAGCCAAAACTATATGTCGAATTATTGTCACTTATATCTTTCAAAATATACATCCAAACCAACTAAAATTTTGATCACAAATGTAGATTGTAACCAACAACAACATATTATCATTACATAAGTAGATCTTATCATATAAGAAAATGTAGACCAAAATAATGGATCTAGGTATCTCCATTATGTTCACTAGGTTAGTGTAGATATCAACAACCAATGTTGATATCAATGACAACATATTAAGGGGATCCTTCTTCATTCTTTCAACAATCTCCCCCTTTTTCATTGATGGAAACATGTGCCAACAATGAATCCCTCCAAAAACTTCACAAACATCTCCAAAAAGTCCAAACATACACAATCTCCCCCTTTGACATCAAAGAAAAAGGGTGTGCCAAAAAAAACACATGTAAACTCTCCCTTAGATGCATATGTACAAAGAAATAGTTAACATGGATATACTAACTTCCCCCTTAGGGAGTTGACCCAAAAATTGAACCATCTGTATGTACAATGAAAAACTAGAAAACTGAAACAATGGAGTATACAAGTAACAAGATATTTAACTGGAGGAGGAGTCACTTTCAAGCTCCTTGAGAATTTATTTCCAAGTAGACTTCCCTTCATTCCAAGTTTTCTTGGCTACTTCAAGCATTCTATATAGTGATTCTAGCTCTACTATACTCTCCACTCCCTCTTACAGAGTACTAGGATTCTGATTTATCTTGGAAAGGTTTTCAACATCAGCTAGGGCACTTGACACCAATATATTTTTGGTTCGTACCAAGTCCCCAAGCTTTCCAAACTGCCTTATGATGTCTTCATTTTGCCTTTGTAATGTGAAGAATCTATTTTGTAGGTATGTGATGGAAGTCCAAGTGGTGTGATCTCTATCCTGAGCCAGATCATAGGCGTCAAAGGCATTAACTATTTGTGACTCAATTGAGTCCATTAAGTCCTTAATGCCTTGAGTGGCATCTGTCCACTTCATGCATCATAGAAACAAAGTCTTTTCTTCATCTTCACATTCCTTAACATCCTTCAGGTATCAATTCCCTGTTTTGTGTGTTGATGCACATCTCTCCTGCAACTCTAATAGCCTCTTCTTTGCAACCCTTGTTTCCACTTCATTTTCAATCTATCATTTCAGAATGGAAGTGTAATCCTTAAGAGAATCTACCAAAAAATTAAGACTTTCAATAGAGGTTAAATAATTTTCAATTGAAGAATAGGGAGTGGATTCCTCCAAAGTCTTTATAGCTTCATTTATTAACTTAGTTCCCTAATGGTGAGTTTCAATTATTTATTTCCTTCCAGAAGCATGACAAACATCTCTAAGCTCCAACTTCTGAATTGGTGAGATCTTCTCTAGATCTACACTTCCTTGATGCATATGGAGTTGTAATAACCGATGAGATATTTCCATTTGAAATATTTTTTGTATTGACAAAAGACCCTTAAGAGGATTCCCAAAGGAAGATTCTTCGAAAGGCTTGGGTAGATCCATGGTCTTTTGTGCTTCTTCATTATTTCTTTCCTCAGACTCTTCTTCATTCTCTTCTTTCTTTGAATGTGAAAATGTTATTGAAATCAACTTAGAAATTAATTTTAAACCTTTTTGATTTTCCCTAATTCCGCATTAAATGCTTCAAATTCCATAATGCTAAAAAAATATCTTATTGATAAACAATAAACCCTAAAATAGTCTGCATTTCTTTAGATTTGCATATTTTATGTCGGTTTCTTCTCCAAACTATTAAGCATATGATTTTGCACCACATATCTTTATATCACTCCTTGACACCTCATATTTCTCGGGGGTTATTTTATTTTTTAGTTATTGCTCCCCCTAAGCGCATGCCTGGGTTTAATTTTCAAGAGAATTATTTACACTAGAGGGAGCTACAAATATATTTGTAGTTCTTGATTCTTATTTGTTCTCAAGATCCTATTTCTTTCTCCATTAAATTTTCTCCATTTCCTTCTTTATTTTAGTAGGATCAATTTTCTTCATAGGTTCATTTCTTTTTTTTGGACCAATCTATCTTCCATTCTTACTTCTATAGAATTTTGAAATATGTCCATGTTTGTTGCAACTGTAGCATACAACATTTTTCTAACCTCTATTCAATTTGGATCTGCATTGGTTAGCTTTGTTTCCAAATACATTGCATGTATAGTAGTAACCATTAAAATATTGAACCATTCTACCAGAATTATATCTATTCATCATCTAATTTCTCCATTCAATAGCTCTATGTCCAAATTTCTTGCATGTAAAAAAATTTTCAGAGAAGGATCCAACATTCTAATTCATTCTACTTCTACATTCTATTTCCTTATGTCCAAACTTATTTCAAGAAAAGAAAATACCATTAAAATATGGGTACCTTTGAGCATTTGGTTGTTTGATAGGGGGGTCTGCTAGCATTGTTTCTTTGATTCATGATTTATTTGTCATTGCCTTGAGTCTACTTGTGATTGTCAACTTTGTTAGGGGTTTGGTTAGCCTTTGAGATTTCTCCTTCTTCACGTCCCAAACCTCCTTTATCTTTAGATGGTTTCTATCTTGGAAATAGCTCATCAAGAATTGTAGAACTTGTTTTGAATTTGTCCTCATGAACTCTTTCTTTTTCCAAATGTGATCTTAGAGTTATCACTTCTTGTTCACATGTTGTGCATTCATCAATCTTTCTTTTTACCATTGCATTCAAACATTCCTCAATTATTTTCTTTTCTTCCACTTATACTTTCAGTCCGGTGATGTCTTCATTTGCTTGCTTTAATTTTTCATTGACTTTACTATGTATTTCTCTAAATTTCTTGATTTTTTCTCTTAATTTTTTGATGCATTCATTTGCTTCCTTGAGATTTTCCTTTAAATTTTTGTTTTCACCTTCAACTTTGTCAAGATCTTCAAGAGAAACTTTGAGTTATTCTTTGTCAATCATGCAATCAATTTCAACAATAGGATTTGGAAATTCTTTATTAGCCATGTGTTCAATCCCCAAGATATTACTCAAGCTATTAGGCTTCTTAGAAGGAATTTTACTCTGATACCAATTGTTGAACACCTGGAATATTGAGAGGGGGTGAATCAGTATTCCATTAAACCATTTGACCATAAACCATCTAATTAACAAAACACATCTAAGTGTAATAAAGAATGAAAAAATGAAACAATCACAAGATCACATGACACATGAACACCAGTATTTTTACATGAAAAACTCAAAAAGGAAAAAACCACAATGAGGATTAGCTCACAATATATTATAACTGGTTATAAGATATTACAAAAGGCTCATTGGTAGGACACACTGTCCAATAGGGCTCATAGCCACAAAAGGAAAGGTAGATACAAAATAGAAATGGCCACATATCCAGGATGTGAAAAAATAAAAAATCAACCTTCCTTGTGCTGAATTTAGTTCCTTTGAAGCTCAATATACTTACACTATGCACTTTGTTAGATATAGAAAACAAAACTCTACTCTACTTTACAATCGCTCAATATTCACAATATATCTACAATAATTTTGATCATGTACATAAAAAATTCACATAATCGCATCTCATGTCACTTCTACAACTTAAAAAATGTCTTACATATATACCAAATTCATCCGCATACATCAATTAGGTCAGCCTAATTAGATGTATCCATATATTGAATCAAAATTAAATTAAAATTTCCTTGTCGGCTCCACACTTGAATCAAAACATCTTTGAGCTTAAACCAAATGTGCAATTCTTGATTTAGGTTGGCATGGACCTAAAATAGATCTCATTAACATTCACAATACATATTTAATCACCACAACACACACCAAGCATTAGGTTGGCCAAGAATTAGACTTAATCACCAAATGTGCTAATTGATCAAACACCAATGATCAATTTGACCACATAAACATGCACCATCTAGAATATACAATGTACTAACACCTATATTAAATCTACCAAAATTGCAAAAATTGATTCTTATCACTGGAGGAATGTGGACTAGATTACTCATTACCCATTTGCACTGTACATAGCCAAAATTGTATGCTAAGGGTGATCCCACAAAGCTGGTTTACAATTTTTGGGAGATTCTGATTTTTGTTGAAATCACATATTTTTAGAAAATATGATGATTTAATCCTTCAAATTTTTAACATTCCAATTGAAAAGGGTTTGATCAAACTACCTTAGATCAAACCCCCTTGGATAGAACCCTACTAGTTTTAAACCATACTTATAACAAAGTCTCCTTTACACCTATCAAAATGTTGATAAAAAACCACTTTTGATTTACCTTTTAGGGGATCAACTGAATTCATTTAAAATTAATTTTTTCTAAGTATGTATTCCTTATTATAAGCTTCCCAAAAAGTATAATTTTAAATAAATTTAATTTTATTATTATATTTATTTTTTATTTCTTGTGAATGTAGGTTTTTCACCTAAAATCAAGCTCTCTATTCTACACATGTGGAAAAATAGAAGATTGTCAAAAAAATTTGAAAAATATGAGTACACTAGACATTGAAGTCCTTGATCTAACAAAAAAATTTGAATTTCGATACATACAAAAAAAGTTGTGTTATACAATCTGCCTATTTCTGAATTGTAATTGATATGACTTCAAAACTTGATTAAGGAAAAAAATTCAATAAAGCACTATGAAACCAATTGGAAGCACTAGATATCATAGTTACAAATCTAAATTAAAAAAAAATAGAATTTTATCCTTCATGGAAAAGAAGTTATGTGTTGTACTTTGAGTGTCACTCCTTAAAAATGGTGTTTATTGAAAAAAACTAGTTTTTGAAGGAGATGGAAAAAGAAGTGCAATCTGATTCCAAAAAATATGAAAAAAATATATTTAGAATCTACAGATAAAATGTCACAAATCACTAGTTTGTATCATCTTCGAATTACTCACGGTTTAGTGCTATAGGTTCTTGAAAGTGAAGATTTAGTTAGAAAAAATCAGTTCAATGTCTAGTTTGGCCAAAAATTGTAAACTAGTATTGTGGGATCAACCCCGAACTACTGTCACTTATATCTTTAAAAATATACATCCAAACCAACTAAAATTTTGATCACAGATGTAGATTATAGTTATCAACAACATACTATCATTTGATAAGTAGATCTTATCATATGAGCAAATGTGAACCAAAATATCAGATTTGGGTATCTCCATTCTATTCACTGGATTAATGTAGATATCAACAACCAATGTTGACATTAATGACAACATATTAAGGGGCTCCTTCTTCATTCTTTCAACATAGTTGACCTTGGATAAGGTTTTCAAGGTTGAGGATAATATAAGTATTAGTTGAGATTTTGAGGGTTGATAAGATATAAATGATAGAGGTGTGTGATGCAAGTGATTCAAATTGTCGAAGGGTAGAGTGCGAGTTTGAGTAGAGCAGTGCAAACTTCAAAGTATTGGAGTTCTGAATGTAGTGAGTTGAAGGTGTCCAAAATTGTTCAAACAAGAATGTGAAGGTGTTGGAGCTATTGTGGTGGATTCTCTGTTGCATTTTGAAGTTATTTGAGCTATGTAATATTTCTCTGCTATCTTCTTTTCTTTCTATGGCAGTGAGCCCTAATTGTGAGCCTTTGTGGATAGTGTGTCATATTCTGGCAATAACCCTTTGTATTGATTTTGTAATTACTTATATTGTAAGCTAATCCTAATCGTGGTTTTTCCCTTAGGGTTTTCCATGTAAATTTGGTGTTATCTTTTGTATGGTGCTGGTTGTTTCAGTTTTTATTATCTTCTCTTCATGTTTAAACATTATAAAATATTAAGGGTTTAATGGATGCATGTGGATTTGATTACTGTTGAGGGTTTTGATGTTTTAAATTGGTACAATTGATTCACCCCCCTCTCAATTGTCTTGTTCATTCAACAATGTATCACTATTCAAAGCTCTTAAATAATACAAAAATGCATATTTTAGAGATGGTCATACCATCTGAGGAATTTTTTCCCATGTCTTTTGAAACCTAAAGTTAAAATAAATCATATGCTTATGTGGTGCTCTCTTGATTATGGTCAACTTCTCCACCAAAGACAAATGGTTTGATTTGTCTTCAAATTTCTTGTAATTTTTTTCTTCTAGATAATCCCATGTGCTGATGGAGTTGACCCTCAAAATTCTAAACTAGTGTAGACCTTTCCCCTTCAATGAGACAACCAAAAAACTAATTGCAACATTTTATTTAGTTATATGGTGGACTACACATGTTTGCTACATATTTTATGTGTTTAATGGGAGTGGTTTGATCTTCTCTAGTAAAAAATGGAATATTGTTGAAGGCAACCATAGATATTTCATCATGTTGTGCAAGGTTTAATGGGATGTCCCCATTAAATGGGGCAAAGGATTGATTCCTAGGTGCAACCATAGGAATAAGAGGTGATTGATTTAAAGGAGTGCAATAAGGATAAAGCCTACCAAATGGAGGTGTGGAATGTGTTCTTATTGAAACACTTGGGATTTTTTGTAGTGATCTTCCTCTTCTCCTAGGCGGTGATATCTGTAAGTACTCAAATTTTTTTTACTACTCCTTATATGTACTCTTATCATAAAATTTTTGCATTGAATCTTCTCTAAACCAAAGTCTCTTTAGTTGATACCATGGAAACTATTGCATGCCAAAAATTGTTATCAAATGGTTAATGCACCCTTGAGAGATTAAAATATTAGGTCTCTTTAGTTGATACCATGAAAACTATTGCAAGAATGAATAAGGGAATGAAAGTGTTGTCATTGATGTCAACTAGTCAATTTTTTATCTACTAGTTACTTTTGGATGTATATGTTGAGGATTGTGCATGCTGAAAATTGAAAAACTAATTGAAACTATAAATCCAAATCAACTTTTCAACATAACATCAATGGAGCATTTTTAAATGAACACACATGTAAAACAAAACTAAACTATGAAAACTAAAAGCATGAGCATTCAAAAGAAATCAAACTCCATTTTTATCCTTTCAACAATATCTTTCTTTGTTCTCAGATTTTTGCAGCAAAAGCACAAGAAGCTGTGTAGAATCGGATGTGATCAAAATGAGATTGGAGTTTTGAAATTGAAAAATGTGTATCCCAAAAAGTGAGAAGGAGGAGGTTTTTATAGATGAATGCATAATGTGAAAATGAGAAATGACAAATGAGTGGAGTGATTTATGCCATGATTCGTGTTTGGAAGCTCAAAATGTGGAATTTTGATCTAATTCCATGGAAATGATTTATGAGTTTAATGTGCAATTTTGAGCTAATTTCATGGAAGTTGATTTATGAATTTTAAATTATTTAATGAAATATATGAATGCATTTTAATGATTAATGTAAATGAATAATCATGCAAATGGTCAAAGTGAAATGATTTATGCAAATGAATGAATTAATAATTTATGAAATGGTTAAATGATTTATGACTATGCTAATGATTAATGAAACGATAAATATTTATGAAATGGGATAATGAAATATGCAAATGGATAAATAATGGATAAATAATGGATAAATGACTAAATGATTATGTAAATGGATTATGGTTATGAATAAATGCTTATAAATACTTATAATATTTTAATGGTTTTATGGAGATATAGATGGTCAATTAAAATATGCAATGGATAAAAATGATTAAGAGGACATTTTTATGCATCTACATTTTCCCCCTCTTTGAGACAATGCGGCTTGTTGTGTTGTTTCAAAGAAAAAAAGATCGATTAATTGATACATGCTCTAGGGATATCCTGGTAAGGATGATGATAAGGATGGTATGAACCCTTGACAGATTGATCGAACAAGATGTGATAAGATTAATCTCCTGATAGATCATGAGGAGAAGATTTGATAATTGATATTACGCGAGTGATTAAGTAGAAATGTACATTTGATGAGAATGCACAGTTGATGGGCGTAACTAAACAATTGATGTAAATGATTAGTATAGTCGGGTTGATAAGCCGATTAAGCTGATTGAGATTGATGCTAGTGCAAAACAATGATTGATACAATGATTGAGTGATCAAGGAGCAGGTTGATTGATTTGATATTTAGATTAAAAGACAAGCATTAGCTATATAACCAATTAATCATTCTATGAAATAAGGAACATAAAGAAAATGAAATGATGAAGGGAATGGATAATGGAAGAAATGATAGATGAAAAGAGATATGATGAAATGGAAGTGATGAAGCTTCTTGTGCTTTACAAAGTTCTTTATCATCATAGAGCTTATCATGTCACAAATTAGTATAAGTGCCTAGATAACATGAACATCTAGACGACTTGAATACTATTTATGTTTTTATTTAGCAGTGAAGCATAAGCATCTAGGTATAAGG
The DNA here is from genome assembly GCA_007258455.2 of Sequoia sempervirens. Classification (NCBI taxonomy): domain Eukaryota; kingdom Viridiplantae; phylum Streptophyta; class Pinopsida; order Cupressales; family Cupressaceae; genus Sequoia; species Sequoia sempervirens. The sequence continues at coordinate 17,892 of VDFB02167676.1, forward strand.
ACCTTAGATGACCTAAATACTTATTGCATGGAAGACACTATCAAACAAGGAATGCTCACATCCACACTAGACTCATAGGTCCTCGATGGTTTTAGATAACCATGCCTTAAGATGGGTCATCCTATGAATAAGAAACAATCCATAGACAATAAACAAGTGAACATGCCCCATCCTCGCCTCTCTAGTCCAAGACATCCTGGAGAAGCTAAAAGACATGCCACCAAAGATAAAATCATAAAACAATCAAAGATCAACAAACAACCATGCATCATGCTTCAATGTAGAATTGATTTTGTTACCATTTATGTGTTTGATTGGATTTGAAAGAGGGATTGATAGATATGTTGTTATGTTTGCTTGATTATCAATAGTGGTGTGTTTTGATTTTGTTGAAGTTCAAAGTTGTGTGGTGATCTAAAAGTGTCACTGTTTAGGGATTTTTGAGGTTATGTGATTTTTTTTGGATTTTTTGAATATTTTTATTTTTTGGGGGTTTTTGAAATATTTGATTTTTTTGGCTTTTTTTGAATATTTAATTTTTAAAAAAAATTCCAGCATATTTTATGATTTTTAAGATTTTCATGACATTTAATGATTTTTTTGGACTTTTTAGACATTTTATGATTTCTTTTAGATTTTCGACATTTTATGATTGTTTTTAGATTTTTTCAGGACATTTTATATTTTTTTGTATTTTTTCAGGACATTTTATGATTTTTATGGATTTTTTTAGGACATTTTATGATTTTTTTAGATTTTTTTCAGGACATTTTATGATTTTTTTTGGATTTTTTTTGTGAAGTTTTAAAGATGGAGTGAGATGAAATGCGATATATGGTTTATTGAAGGAATAAGATCTTCCATAGTAGAGGTAATGCAACCATGGATAAATGATAGATCAAAATGAAAGATTCACTACAAAACATGTCACACAAGCAACATATCTCTTGTTAAAAGATTATAATGGTTGATTGATTGAGATGCCAGGAATGGTTTATTCCATAGGGCATGATGATGATAAGTACTTAGGATCATTGATTCCTCTAAGTACGATAAGATTGATGATTGTTAATGATTGATTAAAAAGATGAGATTGGATAATGTTTTACAGCTAGGCTTAAATATGATTTGCATGATAATATTCAAGGTTGCAAAGGGACATGTGAACTATGATGGAATGGTAATGCATAAGGATATGAAAGGAAATCCAAGGCATGCATTTGTAATTTTTCCCCTAATCTCATCAAGAACAAAGGAAGGAAATGGGACATGGATTTTGATAAGCTAGGAGATATGGAATGGAGGAATGCAAGGATAAGGATAATGAATAGGATGATCAAGATCAACTAGATAAGATATGGACACAATACCTAAGTATATTTCCCCTATTCCTCATCAAGACCAAGGAAGGGAAGAAAGGATGTATTTAGATAGAATGATGGAATATGGATAAGGTGAAGGATATGAAACATAAGATATGGATAAAGTGTATAGGATAAGATGTATGGCATTCAATAAGCTCCTTAACCTTGTCATGATCAAAGGTGGAAAAGTAAAGGATGAATGTAAAGAGGATAATGGATATGAATGATAGGATGGATGAAACTTTCCCCCAAGTGTAGAGTGCAAGAGAAAGGAAAAAAAAAGGATATGGATAAGGATAAATGAAACTAGAAGGTAATATATGTATGATAAGGAGATGAATGACTCAAGCATCAAGTTTCATAGCCAATATCCCTCAAATGTGTGCTCTAATAAACCATGGTAATGGGAACTAGACTCATAAGCGTTGAGAGATTAATGGTATGATGTAAGAAGCTAAGGACTTATACAAAGGTTTGGATTAAAGGAGAATAATGGGGGATGGATGTTGGATAATGGATAGGAGGTTGGAATTCTTGTTGATATTTATACAGAAAGGATGGAAAGATCAACATTGAAACACACCTTGAAGGGTGGTGGAGTGATGGAGGAAAAATGGAGTTTGAAGGTGATAGGTTTTTAGATGGACGATAGGAGGAAGCTTTTGGATTAGAAAATTTGGATGCCAATTTGGATTTTATTGCTTCTATGATACTTTTAGGAATCCACATAGCTTTTGAATTTGATTTTTGCTTTATGGGCCTTTGATATTTTTCTTTTTACTTTATGGGCCTTTGTGGCCTTTGAAAATTTTCTTTTTGATTTATGGGCCTTTGTGGCCTTTGAATTTTTTTCTTTTGACTTTGGATCAGATTTTCTTTTATTTTTGCATGCCTCTTTGAGGAGATATGTTGATCCTTTGATATATGTGGATTTTGATATGGAATATTTTGACATTTGGCACCCAAATTGCTTCCAAGAGCAATAGGATGGGTGGATAGAGATGAATGATATGGAGGTATTATGGATGGGTTAATGTAGGTATAATTTTGAGAGGGCATCAAGGATGTGTGTCTTTGTTGTTTTGGATGAATAGGAGATGGAGGGATGTAGGGACCCAATATGGAGGGAAAGGTTGATGAACTAGGGTTTGGATGATAAGGACCAAGGATAGATGGAAGGTTTGATGGACTAGGATAAGGACCTAGGATAGATGGGAGGTTTGATGGACTAGGATAATTAGGTTTATTTTGATGGAATTTGGACTTACGATGGGTACCAATGTCTTGAGAATGAGGTTTATAACCAAGGCTATGATAATATGGATTTTCTTGGATATAAAGGGGTTCTAGGATACCTTGTTCATGAAGGCCTAATCCTTTTCCTTTTTCGTTCATACTTTAACACATTCGTTTTCCAATGAGATATGTATTATTTATGAAACAAGATGCAAGTCCATTTTGGGGAGGATATGATATGGAAGGAATAACAAGATCTTGGAGTAAACCACCTTGGATAAAAGTGAGGGAACCCATTTGATAGGTAAGGGGCTCATGGATAGCTTGAATAGGGGTGATAGAATATTTTGGAGAATTGTGATCATGAGGGGTGATAGGATCTTGACAGGGGGGTGATGGGGTACTTTGATCTTGACTTGGAAAAGGATCACAAGGTGTAGGAGATGGAGTAGCTTGATCTTTATTAGGTTTGGAATCATCATGAAGTGGTATGAAAGGAATATTTTGATCATGAGAAGGATAAACATCATCATGGAATGAAAGGGTGTCCTTGAATGGAGGTATATCTTGATCTTGATGAGGAAGGGAATCTTGAGATTTTGTAGAAAGCATATCTTGATCATCAAATGGTAGGACATCATTGGATATGATGGAAGAACTATCGTATTCCTGGGCTACAATGGAATCATGAGATGGCATGGATTCATTAAATGATGTGGAAGGAGGACTTGGAAGGATACTTTTCTCTTGAGATGGAAGGGGATCCTCTTGGATGAAACAAAAAGAGATAAGGGGATCATCATGAGGTTCTTGAGAGATGGGATCTTGGTCAAAGATTGGAGAGCATTGGATATTTTTAGTATCATTGGATGGAGTGGAAAGAATACTTTGATCTTGATGTGTAGGCGAGTCTATGCTAGCATGCTTTGGACTAAGAGATTGACATGAATCATTGGATGTAGATGGTATGCTAGGAGAGGATGGTTGTATAGAGGATTGCTCAATATTATTTGTATATGAGGACTTAGATTTGGGTTTCTCATTTAGCCTTTGAAAAAATTAAAAAACATTGAACTTGGATGATGTAGTTTTTGGTGGTGATAAGGGATTTTCACAAGATAATTGCATCACTTCATTTAAATGTCAGGATTCCAATGTTTTTCAAGCTCTTTCAAATGATGGTCAAAATATTCAATCCTTTGGTCTCGTTCATAGGTCAGGGATGAATATGGAGGATAGTGATTAGACATTTTTAGTTGATGGTTTTGGGAATTTCTTGAGGTGTTGTAGGATGATTGGTGAAATTTTGGGAGGGTTATGGATGGTTTAGGGATGATTATTATAATGGATGAAGCATGATACCCAAAGGTTATGATAGGTGATGATGTTTGAGTGTGATATGAAAATATTTGTGACAATAATATAGCTCAAACATGAAAGCACAATATCTAAATTTTTTGACTTGATTCGAATACAAGTACAACCTATAGCTGGTCAAGACAATATTTGTTGGGTTCCCACTTAGATTAATTAGCCACACTTATTCTTAGCAGATGACTTAGAAGCTTGGCAACACTAGCTCCCCTCCATGGAACTCACTTCTTTAGGTCAAATAAGCTTCAAGTTCTCATGAATCTCCCATTATAAACTCTTCATCTCTACTAAGAATCATGAGTATGTGGGAAAACTTCAGAGGTATGACCTCCTGCGCCAACAAATAGAAGGATTTTGGCTTCTAAAACAAGAGGTCTCTAGTAAGGGAATTTGTGAATAAAGAGCTCATCTATAATAGCCTGAGAACTAGGAGGCCCACTCCCACTCTCATCACCAGCAAGTCTCGGCAGACCAAGGGTCTTGCAGCTTGGCTTCGAATGATGCTAGGCACTCCAAATCAACTAATTGAAACTATAAATCCAAATCAACTTTTCAACATAACATCAATGGAGCATTTTTAAATGAACACACATGTAAAACAAAACAAAACTATGAAAACTAAAAACACGAGCATTCAAAAGAAATCAAACGCCATTGTTATCCTTTCCACAATATCTTGTCTTTGCTCTCATATTTTTGCAGCAAAAGCACAAGAAGCTATGTAGAATCAGATGTGATCAGAATGAGATTGGAGTTTTGAAATCAAAAAATGTGTATCCCAAAAAGTGAGGAGGAGGTTTTTGTAGATGAATGCATAATGTCAAAATGAGATGAGAAATGAGCAGAGTGATTTATGCCATGATTTGTGTTTGGAAGCTCAAAATGTGCAATTTTGATCTAATTCCATGGAAATGATTTATGAGTTTAATGTGCAATTTTGAGCTAATTTCATGGAAGTTGATTTATGAATTTTAAATTATTTAATGAAATATATGAATGCATTTTAATGATTAATGCAAATGAATAATCATGCAAATGGTCAAAGTGAAATGATTTATGCAAATGGATGAATTAATGATTTATGAAATGGTTAAATGATTTATGACTATGTTGATGATTAATGAAATGATAAACATTTATGAAATGGGATGGATGGCTATAAACTGGTAACTATTCCTATGGTGACTAGTTGCAAATTGGGTAAAGATGATAGTTCACTTAAGGCTGATCAAAGCAAGTATAGATCTATGACTAGTGGACTACTGTATTTGATTGCTACTAGACCAGATATTATGAATACGGTCTTTCTTGTGGATAGATTTCAAGAAGATCTAAAGGAAACACATGTTTTGTAGTTAAAATAATATTCAGATATTTGAATGACACTCCAGATTATAGATTATGGTATCCTAAAGATACTGAATTTACACAGTACATATACAGATGCAGATTGGGATAGATGTGTAGATGATAGAAAGAGTACAAGTGGTGGTGCATTCTTTCTTGGATGTAGATTGGTGGCATGGTTGAGTAAGAAGCAAGATTTAGTTTCTTTGTCTACTACTGAAGCTGAGTATATTATTGTTGAATCTTGCTATACACAAGTTCTATGGATGAAATAGACATTGAAAGATATCACAATTCTAAATGATGATCCCATTTCTATCTTTTGTGATAATACAAGTGCAATTAACATTTTGAAGAATCCTATGATGCACTTGAGGGTGAAGCATATATCTATTAGATATCATTTCTTGAGAGAGAAGGTCATGGAGAATGAAGTCAAGCTTGAATATGTTTCGAAAAAGGATCATATTGCAAATATATTTATGAAGGCTCTTCCTAAAGATACTTTTGAGTATCGATGGGAGAAGTTAGGGGTTATTTCCCCTCCTTTCATAAACTAAGATGCATTAGTCCGATGGATTCATGATTCTATATTTTTGGCCTAATGTTTTGGTTGCTACCTCTTAGAGGGAGCAAGTAGTTTCAAGTGTTGTCATTGTGAGAATTCTATTTTCATGTCAAAGGAAGATTCAATGAACATATCTTTTACCTCCGTCATTGATGTCAAATGGGAAGAGAAAGCATGTGAAATGGAGAAAAATCTAATGAGAGAAAACATGTGATGAGGAAGATGATTTTCTAAGGGGGAGAAGCGAAAAGAAAAATATTGAGAAGTATATTTAGATCTGGCATGGTGTCTTTGATAGTTTTTAACATCATGTGTTGTCATCAATGAAAAAGGGAGAGATTGTTGCAAGAATGAAGAAAGGAATGAAAGTGTTGTCATTGATGTCAACTTGTCAATTAGTTATCTACTAGTTACTATTGGCTATATATGTTGAGCATATTCAGAAAATTGTATTAAAGGAAGTTTACAGGTATTCAGTTGCTGGTATTTTCTCCTATGTTCATGTGGTTCAAATACGTTGGTCATGGTTGTTGAAGGTTGCTATATCTAGCTGTTTGGTTGTTGGTTCATTGTGAAGCTTGAGTTGTGTTCACTAGTTATGAACTATGTTTTTCTGTGTTTTGGTTGTGGTCCGAGAGAAAATTTGTTGGTCTAGATTTGTCCTTGATGAAGTCTTTTGACTTGCAGTTCTAGAGTTAAGATGTTCTGATTGCATTGCAGATATTTTTGGTTTCTAGAAGTTTCGACCTTAATTGTTCTATGTGTTTTACACTGGTTTGGTCAACCATGTGTTAAACACATCTTTGAAATTAATGAAGAATTTTGGATCTGTTTTGGGTCATGGTGAGGTGTGTGTTTGGGTCACCCTCATTCTAATTCCACCCTAGGATGTTTGGTGCTAACCTAATTTGAGTTTGAAGTTGGATGGCTGACTTTGTATCTTTTTCAAGGTTGGAGATAGTATAAATACAAGATGAGCTAGTAATGAAAAATATACTAAAGAAAATAAGGAAGTTAAGTGAAAGAGAAGATGTGACTTTAATGCTATTTAGAAAGTGTGTGTGAGTTGTGTGTGGCAGATCAGTGTGAAGTGTAATGTTGAGTTACTAGATGTAGTGAGCAAAAGGTGAACACTATCATTCATGCAAGTTGTCAAGTGACTCTGGTGGACTCCTTTGTTGCATTGTGATTGTAGTCTCTCTATAGCAAATCTTATTTTTCTTCTTTGTATCTCTATGGCAGTGAGCCCTTCGGGTTGTAGCCCTATGGAAAGTGAGTCTGGATAGTGAGTCCTTGTTTTCAAGTAGTGAGCCTTATCTCTGGTAGTGATCCTTTTTGTAATTGGTTTTGATATTCTCTATAGTGTGATTTAATCCTCACTGTGGTTTTTCCCTCATTGGGTTTTCCATGTAAATATGGTGTTATTGTGTTGGATTTGAGTTTTGCATTGGCATTTGATGATTAATCATTTAAGTAGTTTTAAGTATTAGTTCTAGTGATTGAATTAAAGGTTAAAATCAGTTACAACTAATTCACCCTCCCCCCTCTTAGTTGTCCTATTCAACAAGAAACACTCCTCGGCCATGGGTTTCCTACATATTGGATTGAATCTCTAGAGAGGGTGGATTTTGTTAGCATTTTAGCTAAACTAATCTATCCTACTATTGTTTCACAAGGAAAAGGGTAGAAAAATAACATAAGTTGAAATTTAAATCCTAATAGGAAGTGATACACTAGATTTTTATGAAATGTGTTTTGTATTGACATAAATAATTTTTTCAATAAGCAATCTATAATATGCATAAATAAATTTTTTGAAATATTTATGCATCAGTGTTTCATAGGAAAGTTGGATTTTTCAACAGTTCTAGAAAAAAATCAAATAATTTTTATAACTAAGAGCTATATAAATTAATAACATAAACTATGACCTACATAACATATATTATTTTACATAAAGGTGCTTGGAAATGAGACTTAAAATCAAGGACTGCTTATTTTGTCAGAAAACCAATCAATGATTTCATAAATTCACACAAAATGAAGATATGAGAAGGAAAAAATACTTTTTTTATTGAGAAACAAGTATTATTGTTGGATGTTGTGGTTGTGTTGCTGATATGTGGTTGCCATTGATGTCAAAACTATTAGCATTATTATATTTAAGGTTGTATATGTTGAGGATATTGAGAAAATTGTAATGGAATGAGTTGCAAGTTGTTAGTGGTGAAGTGAAGTTCATTGTGTTGGTTAAATCAATATGTTGATGATCAGAGGTTGTGGATTAAAGGGTTTCTTGTTGAGTATATCTAGTTTATTAACATTGAGTTTCAAAGATCTGCATGAAGATTTGATCGAGTTATGAGTAGTTGTGTTCTGATAGTTTTTATGTTGCTTCAGTTGGTGTTCCTAAATGAAGATAATGCGATTCTAGTAAGTTCAGTTGTTTTGGATGCTTCTCTGCTGCTTCATGATGTTTTTGGATGTTTCTAGATTGTGCTCTATCTGTGTTACATGTTTTCATTGATCGTTGTTCTCACGATTGGTGATCGTTGTGCTCATGATTGGCAATTTTCTCTTACGTGTTCATATTTTTCATGTTCATGGTCGACAGGGTGATTGTAGCATGTTGTGGATCCTCAATCCGAAATTGTTTGAAGTGATTTTGTGTTTGAAGATGTTGTTTTGGGTCTTCACTATGTTGTGGCTGACCTTGGTTGATTCACGTTGATAATTGTTATTGATTTGGGCCAATAGTTTGTATATGTTTTATTATTTTGTTGAAGCTGACATGATGTAATTTTTTGTTATGGATATATATAAGCAATTTTTTATACCATTTGAATGTATGGTGTGCACGAATAATGTTCTAAATATTTTGAAGGGAGAGTAGAGAGTGAAGAAGAGTGAAGAATTATTCATGTGCTTAACCAGAACTATAATCAGCCATTAGCAAATGCTATTTTCTCAGTTCAAAATCCTGTGGATGTAACTTGAATGTTTCTGTAAGACAGTGTGTCTTCCTTTGGGCAGTAAGCCTTGTTGTAATTGATTAGTGATATCTAGGCAGTGTTCCTAAATGCATGTGCATTCCCCATTTATTATTCTTATACTTTTAATAGGGTATAATCTTATGGACTAGCCTCCACCATGGTTTTTCCCCTAAAAGGGTTTCCACATAAAAAATCTTAGTGTTATGTGTGTTTCTGATGTGTTGATGATTTATGCTTTCATGGTTATTAATTAGATCTGAGAATAAGGGTTAATAAGTTTAATATGTTTTGAATTTCTGTGACAACTGATTCACCCCCCCTCTCAGTTGTCTGCCCTTGTGTTGCCAAAAATTGGTATCAGAGCAGGTTCCTTGGAAGAATTTTAACAACTTGAGGTGATCCGGGATGGTGACATATAAGAAGGATAGTTTGATATTTGATGGAACTGTAGACATCTAAATTTGATCACTCACATACAATCAAATTCACCTTTCTA